>CAAKHC010002825.1:108344-124053 GCA_901007825.1 Macroramphosus scolopax | reverse complement strand
AGATTACAGTGTTACAGTGTTACAGTGCCCAGTAGATACAGTAGATTACAGTGTTATTGCAAAGCATCATCATTGGTGGAGAGTCCTTTGAAAGCACCGGCCAATCAAAACAGAGGAATGGAATATGAAAAAATAAATAAAAATAATAATCTTTTCTCACAGCTTCTAAAATAAAACATCTTTAAAACATTTCCAGCATAATGAACATAGAATTTTGGAAAACAAAATCCATTTTACATCGTGTAAATATTTCAACACATGAACTTAAAGGGGCCATATTATGAAAAAAAATCACTTTTGCTCGGTTTCTATCGCTGCTATAAGCTGCTGGTAACAGCAGATTTTCTCCTCATGAATCAGGTCAAAGAAACGCCAGCTGCTGTGACGCTACACACATCTGATCCTTCATATCAGTGTGTGTGAAGCTCCATGGAAACAGTATTAACACACATGAATTAGTCTTAATATTATATTCAGATCTTAATTTGAATTTTACACCTCAGTTTTAGGATCTACTCCTCCATTTCTTGCAAACGCTCCAAAACTGCTTTCACCTACAACGTCTCATGCAACTGGTTTCCTCTCATTTCAATTTATGCAGTTGTCTCCATCGAGCCGACTCTGGACAGACTTTGCATCGGCTCTGCACCACCCAGGAGGGCTGGATGTCAGTCAGGGGTGCTCATAGAAATTCTTTACAATCAGGTCATATCAAATGATGCAAATGTTCATAATGTCTGTGTTGATTTTAGTGGCCAACAATATTTTATCAAACTCTGTATTTATAATATTTTTTATAAATTAATTAAAATGAATAATACTAATATTGATTGTAATAGTGGCACCTAGTAACTCCACACCACATGTATAAATATTTACAAAAAAATAAGGGTTTCTATTAGGGTGCAAATGTTATCAATTAAATGATATATTGCGCCAGACAATTTCTAAACACAAAATGTTAACATACTCATTGTGTAATATCATAAAAGTCTACACCCACAGGAGCAAGAGGGGGGATTTTCTACTAACACCCACACTAGTTTTAAGTATTGTAATTTAACTCTGTAAACGGTTTGTTTCATTAGTATATGAATAAGGCAAAAAAAAAAAGTAACTTAAATAAAAGGCAATAAATAAACTAAACATCGACCAGAGAAACTGAATATGTAACACCTCGCCTGCCTTTCCTGGAATTCAGATGCCCTTGAGCAAGATCAAACAGATCATAAAAAGAAGTGAAGCTCCCGGATGAAAGTGTGCAAGTGAATTAAATGTGGAACTTGGATACAGAATATATTCTCTGTGTCTGAATATAATTTAAATTAATTAAATGCATAACCACAGTGGTTATTGAGTAATTAACCTATATTTGAGCTTGCAAATATTCATCATTAGCACTGATACAAATATAATGGCCACTTTGTTTTCCGCCCTGCGTCCCTGAACCTTGTGGGTTTTAAAAATGGCCCGGAAGCTCTCCCTTGATGCTGAATTAAAGCTCACTCATCCTGATGCTGACTGTGCGCTGAGAGTAAGCCAGGACTGAAAGGGAAGTGCTGAGAACCACAAGAGGCCCAAACGCACCAGTGACTGCTGTGCTATTATCCTGCCAAGTCTAAGCTGCACATGAAAAGAAAAGCAAAGACTTTATCTGCACCATTCAGTGTAACCAATATGCTCAAACTGAACTATGTAGATGGGCAGCAAGCCAACACTGCTATTCAGTCTTCTTAGACATGTTTACCTTTTATTCATATGAGGAACAATTGCCAAAGGCTTTTGCAGAAGTCGACTACAGAAAAGAGGGTAGTGGAAATTCCCACATTAAATGAATGTCTTGTAAAACATGACAGTATCTTGAGCGCTTTCCGCAGGTGAACGTCCCCTCCCTGTTTTTTTTTTTTTTTTTTTTTTTTCAAATCTAGTGTCCCTCTCTAGAGAAACTGTCACCATGGCTCTGAAGTATATAGGAGGGAAATTGTAAAATACTCTGAGGCATTTGTCACTTGTACTGCAAGTTTAGAGATGGTGGCTAACTAATAAAGCTTTAAATTCTGACAATAACTCATGCAGTATGTTAACCAGTCTCATGCCTGATGGCAAAAGTAAACCCTTCCCGCTGTGACATCAGCAGAGCAGCTTGCATGGCAGGCTTGTCAAACCGGCTGCAGGAGAGCTGACACCATTCACACTGGCAGAGGAAGCCCACATGTGTCGCTGCTTTTGGGTGTGTTGTCTTCATTCCCGGCTCAACAATCCAATACTCCACATTTCTGAATTCACCTCATGGAAAGAAGGAGCTGCTTTAGGTGAAACGGTGCAGGAAGTGAAACAAGCAGAGACGAGACCTGTTTGCAACAACCAAAGAGGATGGAAACAAATGGAATCGAAAAAAAATACGGTAAGGAACTTGGCATTTTGTCTAAGACTAATTCTGAAAACAATGCCATGTTATTGTAATTAGGCTTTAACTCTCCATAAAGTGTATTTCACTTTTTTGTATTCGTCTCTGAAAGAGGTTTTCTGTATTTAGTACAATACCTTGGTTTAAAATGACCAGCGGGCTTGTAGATAAAGTTAATTATATACCCCACCTTAGAAAAGGTGTGTCCCCTCTCATCCAGGCGACATTTCACCTCCCTGCAAAGAGAAACAGAAGCTAGCTGCCAAACCGAAACAGCGACAGCCGTCATTGAAACAGAGTTGACAAATACATCACAAATACTGCAAGACGCGTTACTGGGGGATGTGAAATGCACCTTGCTTCCTCTTTTGTGTTGGCTTGTCAACTTTTAAAATCAATTGTTGGGTTGAGTGACAAAATCACAGTTCTTGACATATCACAATGTCACCACTGGGCGTCGCCGTCAAACAAACTAATGCAACATTGAACACAATACAGACTGGCACACAGATAAATTAATGTAGGCTACTGTTCGAATTAAATATAGCTAGCTAAGCAAGCTTAGCATTATACCAGTGAAATATAGTGTAGTATGAAGTCACTTTTAAAACGTCTGTTATATTCAATTCTGTCTCTCTGTAACTTTATTGTTTTTAAATTGTGCTTCTGTTGATAATTAAGTTAACGTTCGCTTCCTGCGTTATTTTTGCTAGCAACTAAGCTAGCGGTAAAGTTATGCTAGATATGGCTATCAGCAGTGTATCGGATTGTGTTAATTTGGCATACCGTTAACCTTTGTATTTAAACTAACGTTAATATAAGCTGCCGTCCCTGGGCAGAGGTTTATGGCCGTTAACATTACGTTGCGTCCTACAACATGTATTGGCTCTGGTTAGTCTGTCTGCCGGAGGAGGGAGCCTAGATGGGAAGTGAACTTTGAGTGTGGCTGGTACACGCCCCTTCCACTCACTGCTGGTTCCCAACGCCTTGCGGGATCGGATATAGTCTTGTACTATTTCAGCAAAATGACATGTCTACAAAGACAAACCAAACTCAGCAGCTCTGAGGAGTTACGTCGCCATGCCGGACGCCAGCAAGTGATACAAATGAACGCAAAGCTCATTGGTAGGCTGCACATCAGTTTTTGTAACAATGTCTTGTAGCGGATGTGACACCAGGATCATGCTGATCAGGGTCAGAGTACATACTTTGCTGTCACATTACAGATGCCTGCTTGTCTTTATGTTGAAAGCTATGACACTTTGTACGGTTTTAGGCTTGAAGTCAATCCGCCATGGTTGTATTTGGCTGACAAAATGTTCACCTCCTCTCTTGTCTTGCATTTTTTTGCTGAGACGAGTACAGGTTGAATGATGGTATTAGCATATGGACACTGTAAAGTGGGCGTCAGCTGAGTAGGTTTGCAGAAACATGGCGTGCAACCTGTTGAGAAGTATTCTCTGCTCCCATGTTTCTCAGGAATGGAAGGTGACACGAACCTCCAATTCCTCCTGCAGGGGGGAGACCTTCTCAAGGTCCGCTCGCCGTCCTGGAAGAAAACCCGGTACTTCAGACTCCAGGAGGACTGCAAGACTATGTGGCGCGAGTCGAAGAAAACCTTCAAGAAACAACAGACTTGTGAGTGCTGTCCCAGCTTCATGTGTGTGAAGAACCAGCAAACCTCCTGCAAACATCTGTTAGGTGTTGTGGTGGATCTCTGCGTCACATCTCTTCTTTATGGTGATAGTGTTCAGAAATGCCCTGATTTCCTTTTTACACTGAAATTACAGGGATAAACTGTTTCCATGCATTCACAGTCTGATAAATGACATTAAGCTATGTATGATAATATGAAACACTTTCATTTCCATAACAGCCTCAGCTAACAGGTAGCTGTTTGGAAAGGGAGGGATTTAGTTCCCACAAACTTGTAAAGTGACATCAGTAAACAGAGAAAAGCAGGCTGATGTTACAAAGCAGTCTGGTTTGTGATGCTTCATGTGTGTCGATACTAACAATACAGCTTTTTTGCTTTTGACTTCATGAGTCGAAATGTAGTTTATTATTTTACCAAATAAATTTCCTTTAAGTGACACCTCTATCAATCCTTAAATAGCATTTATGGTCTTTCATCTGCTCAGTTTCACTTGATGACATCTCAGCGGTGCGATTAGGCCGGCAGTCGGAGGGTTTGAGGAAGTACACAGAAGAGCAGGTGGAGGGTCGCTGCTTCTCCATCATCTTCAAGGGCCACCACAAGAACCTGGACCTTATCGCCAGCTCAGAGGAGGAGGCCAGGCAGTGGGTCAACAGCTTGCAGAAAGTGATCTCCAACATGAACAACCTCAACAGGCAGGAGAAGACAGAGCAGTATCCTTGACACCACAGTGGAAGTTGTACCAGACTGATTTACATCATTCCTCAGGAATGATCTGATCAAAGGATTCACATCCCCACCCCAGTTGATTTAGGACCCCCTGCCCTCATTGAACACCCAGATTCTCAGTTGTCAGTTAAAGTTAATATATTTGTATACACATACAAGACTTGTCAAAAGTTTGAGAGCCCCATTTCTCTAGTTTTACTGAGGTTGAAAAAGTCCAGTGAATAAACTTAAATCAAATTAAAATAAGCAGTAAACTGACAGAGGGAAAAACGTTTACCAAAAATGATTGATGAAAACAATTCCTGAAGTTGTCACAACTTGTGTTGATTGTGCAAAAGTAGGGTTGTAACAGACTTTGTTACCACACCGTCTGATGCATTATTTTGGGCAATATTTACAGCAGGAAGTCTCATATCGCATCATCATTGACAGGGAAATGCTATTCAAAATAAAGACAGAATATTGCAAAAAAAGTTGAGGTGTCAACATGGAAGAGGTCAAGGCCTTAACACAATCACATGGCACGTTTCTGAGGGTCGACAGCAGACAGGCAGCTCACAGGACAACAGCTTCAAACAGCTCAACGGTGTCCAAGTCCACAAATATCAGTTCAAAACATAAATCAGAACAACAGACTTGCCTTGGCCACAAAGACCACATCCAGAAATGAAAATACATAAGAATAGAGATGTTCCAAAATATTTTGTATACATTCCTTTCATGAAACATTATTCAGCTGGATCTTCAGCTGCCTGAGCAAGGCAGACAAGAACAAAAACGGAAAGCTGAGTCAGTCAGATGTCAAGACCTTCCTGCATCTAATCAACATAGAGGTGGAAGACGAATATGCAGAGATGCTCTTCAAGGTGATGCAATCAGACCTTCTTATGTTTCTCTATACGTTTAATACGTCTAATACGTTTAACACTGTGATTGAACATATTCTGCCTAATCCCTACATGTTTAGTAGTAAGTTTATCAGTGTCAAGTTCATTCACATTTAAATGCGAAGTGTGAGCTGACTTTTATGTTCCACGTCCATCATACAGAAATGTGACAAATCAAACTCTGGATACCTGTGTGGGGAAGAGATCGAACATTTCTATGAACTGCTGACCCATCGGGAGGAAATTGATGTGATCTACAGGGAGTACGCTAAATCTGCAGGCCTCATGAGTCCTGAAAACCTGGTGGAGTTCCTGATGAAAGAACAACGAGAGAAAGCCTCACTGTTTGACGCAAACAAGATTATTGAGAAGTACGAGCCGGATGAAAAAGGTCAGAATCATGCATTTGAACTTACATGTGCTTATTTCAGGTTATCATAATGTGCTAGAGTCTTCTTTGAATTTGGATTTGAAATCATATTAACTTATGATTGATTGTCAGTTTAAAAACTCCCTCAGTACTTATATTTTTGGATCCTGGATTGCATGTCATCATCACAGTGATGTGGATCATCATTCATTTATGTGTAAGTTTTCAATCTGGTGTTTGAAAGAGAGAGAGAGAGCGAGAGAGAGAGAGCTTTTGTTCCTGCTAGTTTGACCTGCTCTATTCCACTTTAAACAGAGGTTTCGGCAAATGTGGTACAAAACTAAAAAGTATAACATGTAACTTCAGTAGGTGGATGCTACTGTGCTAACAGTTAGAAACTGTTTGTCAGGAACAGTGTTTGATGACTCGTAAAACATTAGCAAGTCCAATATCAATTTGTGAAGCCAGCTAACCAGTTAGACAGGCCTATTGGATAGCAAATAGTGCCTGCTAATATAAACGTGCAAGATAAACTCAAAATCCATGCAAAACCGATTGATATGCCTTCATTCTGTGATGATGGTTTTCTCTTGGATATGTAATATTTATGGGTACATAAATACTGAGGGCACGTTTCATCAGGTCTGCATAATGTTACAAAATCATTCCGTTGATTCATATGTCAGTTTTCAATGAGGATCTACTCTGACTCCCATTTGAAATAAAACTCCGGAAATCAGGTCCTCTTAAGTGAGACAGTATTTGAATGAGACCCACATTGTCCACAGATACATGCCTGTCCTCCTGTTAACTGTTGTTCTGCCTCGTCCTTGTCAGCCAAGGAGAAGAACCTGCTGTCCAAAGATGGCTTCCTCATGTACTTGCACCATCCAGAGGCCTTGATTCTCAATCCAGAGCACAAGGACGTGTACCAGGACATGAGCCAGCCTCTTAACCACTATTTCATCTCCTCCTCGCACAACACCTACCTAATGAAGGATCAACTCAAAGGGCCTAGCAGCACAGAGGCTTATGTCAGGTGACTGCTTTTATCACGCTTTGTACGAATCTGGGCCTGCTTGCATAGAACTACTTAGGCTGATGTTGCACTTCGTCTAAAGATACCTTAGAAAACGGTTGCATGAAATAGCCATCAGGATTTAATTCAGGACAATGTAAGGGGAACCCAACATCTCAAAGTGTCTGTCACTACTTAAGAATTCTCTTATGTGTTGCTAGAAGGCCCGTAATGGCTTATTTCCTCAGAATTCTTTAGTACCAGTGTCTTAAAATGTAAATGATTTATTATGACTATATGTACCCTGAAAGCTTTAGTTTAAACACTTAAGCAAGGGAACAACCTAAGAGGTTTTTTTCAGCGCTTCCAAATGAACCTCCTCACCTTACAGAAATAATATTTCTGTAAGGTGATTTGCCTAAGGGACAAACAAAGTTCGAAACTTAAGGTAGATGATGCAACCCTGCAATATACCAAGAAAATCCCTGGTAGTCATCCAGCTTTTGTTCTTGGTTGTCTTGTTTAGTTCAAACGCCCCCAGGCAGCCATTTTATCTGAGATATTCAGTCGTCTGGTGCTTTTGTGACTGTCTCAGGGCTCTAATGAAGGGCTGCCGCTGCCTGGAGCTGGACTGCTGGGACGGATCCGACGATGAGCCAGTGATCTACCACGGCTACACACTCACCTCCAAGATCCTCTTCAAAGACGTGATCAAGGCTGTCAACGAGTATGCCTTCAAGGTGTGTTGATTATTGCAGTATCCAATAATATCTAGCATATTATCTTGTAGTTCACAGTAAACACATCACTCTGTTTGTATGTGTGTGTGTGTGTGTGTGTGTCACGTCTATCTTTCTCAGACGTCTGATTACCCAGTGATCCTCTCCCTGGAGAACCACTGCAGTGTGGAGCAGCAGCAAGTCATGGCCCACCATATGAGCTCCATCCTGGGCAGTGCATTGGTCACGTATCCCCTCGAAGACAACATGCCCACAGACTTCCCTTCTCCTGAGGTGTGTTTCTTCATCCTGGTCTTTAAGTGTGATAAAGGCAGTCACTCCCAGAGCTGCAATGTTTTCATGTGCTTGTGTACCTCCAGGACCTGAAAGGGAAGGTCCTGATCAAAGCCAAGAGGTTAAACAAACTGGAGGCCGTCTTCTTTCCTGAGACGGCCACTGCCGATGACCCAGATGTGACAGAGGAAGAAGAGTCAGATGATGAGGACGATCAGGAGGAAAAGAAGAGCAAGGTGGGGGTAGTATCAAGGGAAAGTGAATAAATCAGCTGACAATTGTTTTGAGTATCAGCAGAGATTTATGTTCAAAACTTTTGTTTCTTAATGTTCACAAGAAAAAGAAGCTGAAACTAGCAAAAGAGCTGTCAGACATGGTGATCTATTGTAAGAGCGTCCACTTCAATGGCTTTGAGGACGCCAGAAAGAACCTGAGCTTCTACGAGATGTCGTCCTTCAAGGAGGGAAAGGCTGTGGGCCTTGCAGAGGAGTCAGGTGAGGAATACCTTTTTGCTGACGCACACTTGTTATGATTTTCACTTAGGTGCATACCACATTGTCGCAGGTGCTCTGCTTCGTATCCAAAGTTTGATTCCCAGCTTGCCTGACAGTTTATTGCATGTTATTCCCTTTCTCTTCTTTGGTCCTGACATGTCTTTTACAGCTAATGACTATATCCGTCATAATGTGGACAAGTTGAGCCGCGTCTACCCAGCAGGCTCCAGGACCGACTCCTCCAACTACAATCCTGTGCCGCTGTGGAATGCCGGCTGCCAAATAGGTACAGAATACTGGCACATGAAGGCAGACATGTACAGTCAAGTCTGATAATACAGCAATGGATTGTTCACTGTTCTTGCATTATTTTATTCCTTCCTTCCCAGTGGCCTTAAACTTCCAGACAAACTGCCGAGACATGGATTTGAACCAGGGCAGATTCCTGGTGAACGGGAAGAGCGGCTACATCCTGAAACCGGCCTACCTGAGGGACAGAGCCACAGAGTTCGACCCCATCACCCTGACCCGAGGAGACTGGCTTAAGCATAAGACGCTCCATATCATGGTCAGGCTGGTTGTTGTGAAGAGAAACTTCATTCAACTTCAAGCATTTGAATTATCTGACATGATGTATCTCCACGTATCCTCAGGTTATATCGGCCCAGCAGCTCCCGAAAGTGAACAAGAAGAAGTCCTCCATTGTGGACCCGGTGGTTAGGGTGGAGGTGTTCGGCGTGCCAGCTGATGTGGCTGTGAAAGAGAGCAGTTCTATTGAAAACAATGGTAATTATATTATGTGACATTTATTTAACATAAAGTGAAAATATTAATCCCTACAGACATACACCCGTCTGTTTAAGAATAACTAGCATCATCGTTCATTACCAGCAATTATCTCTCAGACATCTCCTGATTTACGGAATCTGTTACTGATTTATTTGTGCTGTTGTCCTGTCGCGCTTTCGTGTGTATTGTTTCTTTTGCCAGGTAAACACAATAACTTCAGCTAGCAGTATTAGCCTTCCTTCACTCTATCTCGGTTGCAGAAATTCAGAAATTTTGCTTTAATGCATGTCACTTTTTGAGTTTAGGTTAGTTATACTGGCATTCTAGGAATCTTGGGTTGCCTTTTGAAGTAGGCAAAACAGGTTAAAGGATCACAAAATAACTCCTGGAATGCACTGAAATTAATGACGCAGAACATCCTTGACACATCAGATAACTGAGTGTTTTCTGTTTTAGGTTTTAACCCAGCGTGGAATGAAACTTTCCACTTTGATGTGTACGTGCCAGAGCTGGCACTGGTGAGCTTTATCGTAGAGGATTATGATTCCATGTCTGATAATGAGTTTGTCGCCCAGTACACACTTCCATTCAACAGTTTACAAATGGGTGAGTTCATAATGCATTTCATACGGCACCTTCTTCACACTGTAAACCATTGATAGGTCTTTGTTGTCTCACTTGTCTCTGTTCATTAATGAACAGAGGCAGAAGTTAGCCCTTGTGGTTGAACATAGAGAACCCATTTCATATGCTGCACAAAGAGCTCTTCATTTTCTCCTCTTTCTGTCTGCTACTGTGGCCACTGATCACTGACTGCCACCCCTTTGTGCTCCCACGCAGGATACAGACATGTGCCTCTGCTCAATAGAAACGGAGACGTCCTCCCCTCAGCTGGACTCTTTGTACACATTATGGTCCTTGATGCGGAGTAGTATGTCACCATCTGGCAGGTCCCTGTGCAGGCCCTACATTACACGGCCAGGTTTTAGCTGTTTTTAATTAGATTTTGTTATTCTGTTTAAAATCCTCTGTAGATTTAGTTAATGATTCACCTTTAATATCAGTACTTTAAGCAGGTAAAGACCTCATTCTTCTCA
Source organism: Macroramphosus scolopax (assembly GCA_901007825.1). Classification (NCBI taxonomy): domain Eukaryota; kingdom Metazoa; phylum Chordata; class Actinopteri; order Syngnathiformes; family Centriscidae; genus Macroramphosus; species Macroramphosus scolopax. The sequence goes on along the minus strand of CAAKHC010002825.1, from coordinate 113,592 downwards.
CGGGGCAGCAGTTTAAACTAAAGCTCCCTATCCACAAGGGGAAATGAGTTGTATTGGTAGGTGGGTGCATGCACTGTACATACACACATAATCCAATGCTGCATAAGAATCACACCACAGGGACTATCATGCAAACTGCTTTAATTGATTTGTGTGAGTAATTTTATAGTAACACCAGATTCAAGTTGCGTTGGCATTCTGTCCCTCATTTGTGGTCAGGTATCGTGTTTTAAATCTTTTTATTCAAATGACAATTTTATGAATTCTAGGTTAAATTAAGCTAATACCAAAATCTAAGTGCTTTGTTTTCATGAGTACTTTTAGTCAAGTATGATTCATTTTTCATGTAACATCAAGACATTTTCTCTTTGTGAATCAAGATGAAAATATAAGTTTTCAACATGAACACCTGTCTCAATCTTTTCTTTCAAATTACGCCATATTTAATCTCACTTCTCTGAAGGGGCCACCAAGTCGTTAACCACCTCTTAGGGTGAACTTTTTTATCCATTTTTGGATGTGAGGGCAAAAAAGGAAATAACTAAACCTGTCGGATGCAAAGCCATTTTATCTGCAGATTAAAATGATTCACCTACCCACTGAACTTTGGATGGACACACCCTTGTTACACAGAGACTCGTCAACAATCAAAGGGAGGTCAGGAAGCTGATGCACAGGAACAACGTTCACCTATGTTGAACCTTTGCAGTTCCCCTCAGCTCTTGGTTGCTCTGGTTTTACATCAACTCAGTCTATTTGATCTTCACTGCTCAGATGATTTCGGTTGCAGTAGTTTTCCTCACATTAGCTCTGAATGGTTTTACACTGAGTGCAGGGCACAGAGAGTTAGCATTACAGTAAACCACTGAACATACGGAGAGTTTAACCATTAGAGCCACGGGAAGGAATGTTGGTTGTAATGAACATAGAATTTACATTGATTATTTGCCAACTAAATTGACATGTCAACTTAAAATGTCAATGTTGCATTAAGTTGGTTTTGCTGCCCCCAAGTGGCGGAAATATCAGTTAATCCTAGTTTTCATTCGCCATCCACTCTACAGATGGTGCATTTGCAGTTTGACAGTATTTGGTTGCTTCCACATCCTTGAGTGGTAAAGTTAGTCTGTACTCAGCCTTAATCAGAGTTTAAAGACGGTTTGGTTGTGACATCACTGTCCAGAATGCGATTTTCCAACAAAAGTGACAAGGTTACCTGAAGGTTTTCCAAATGAATCATTGAGATCATTGAAACCTCAATCACACTAGTTTAAGGTGATTTTCTTTGGCCTCGTCTCATACGGACGTTTATAAAAAAACACAACAATGTAGACATGATAGAATTGTTTCAATGAAGCCTTTTATTATGGAAAGAAAGAAAAAATGCTCAGGGTGACAACACGCTGTCAACACTGTCAATGAAGCCAAGAAGAACCTCCAAGTGTTTATAATAAAGTGAAGAACCTCTGAAAGTAAAACTAACCAAAGGAAAAGAAGTGAGTGAGAAACTCAAGTGTTTTAGAACTTTGGTGTTAAATCAATACAAAATAATAAATGTATGATTATACGTGAGGTGATACACAAAGAAACCCTGTAAGGGAGCACAAACAACATTGGCGCACTCGCGCACACACACGCGCACACACACTCACACACGTCCCCTGATTGGAAAGACGAAACCTCACGGAGAATTCTGACAGAGGCGGGATAGACCTACCAGAAAGAGAGGGTTCAAAGTGGGTAGTATGAAACTTTTTAAACCAAATTCTGACAAAAGGTAGGTAGAAAAATATCACAATGATACAAACATTGTCAGAGAAAATGAATTATTGAGAGTTTGAGAAGTCGATCAAACATTTCTTATAAAAGGACATTGCACTGAAACCATCATCATGAACAGAACACTCACTACCAACACAAACTATTTAAATGCTTTTGCGGAAAACATATCTAATACGCCTGAAGCAGCCTTTCAACTGGGAAAAAAAATTGGAAGTTATGAAGTAGTGTAGGTCGTTTGAATATAACATTTTCATTAAAACAAGCAATAGAGCAAATGAGGTTTGTTGGGTGTACAATATCTAGATGGCACCAGATTTTTCATGCTTCATTGCTTCATTTTATTGTTTCACCATGTTAATTCACCGGACCATGTATGGTCTACATATATGGTCTTACACTTCATAACGAAATACTGATGAGACGATGGGAAATCGTGTCGCTGTAACCTTGAAATGAATGAAACATTGCTTTGTGCCTCCACAGGCAGTAAGGCATCAATGCCAGGATGAGGTTCAATTCTTTTGCAAATTCCCACAAGTGTTTCCTTTTAAACTGGCCCCGAACATCTGGAGGACTGAGCACCCATATGTATGTTTGGAAGGCGTCTTGTTTTTACTTTCTTACAAAACAACAGCTGTTAATTATGGCGATGGAGGTTCTCTATGAGTTTGTTTGGCTGCTCTTGCCACATTAGGCCAAGCAACATTCAAGTTGTTTCAGTATATGTGAAAAATGTTTTTTTGACATTCTAATAAATTAAAATTGTTTTCTAAAAACGACTCAAGGACTAGATTATATGGGTATTTCATGTTTTTAAATCAAACATTATGTAAAACATTAATGTTTGATGCTTCATTCATGAAGACTGAAAACCACCATAACTTGGCGGGCCGTATTGTCCACCGAACACTTTCTGACGATCCCTGTGAAGTGCTCCACACACCCAAAAAAAAGGTTATTGCCGTGATAGCAAATGTTGCGGCATTCGGTTTGTGTGGCTCTTCTCAAACATAGGCACTGAGGTGAAGAGCAGTTAAAAAGAGTCTGGGAGGGTTAACACCACACGCGTCATCTCCACTGGTTTTACACCGGCGCTGGATGAGGCCACAGGTTGTAAATCAGGAGGAGAGTGATGCAACTTTTGCTCTGTCCAGACGCGGTCCGACACTGTTCTATATTCCCTAAAGACACTAACCTCGTTAAAAAATAAAAGCATGGCACTAAACCCATTTAATGTCAGACCAGTTAATCAGAAGGGATACCTTTGGAACTGTGCATCATTCTGGAAAAAGATCATCCCCCTGTGGGTGAAGCTGCACCACTTATGTGCAAAAAATGTGTGTAATGCAATCTGATAAGCACGACATGACTGGGAACCTGTTAACATTAAAACAATGAATTTGAAAAATAATTCAAATTTCTAAAACCTATAAAGAATTACTTACTAATGGTTTAACAAATATAGCTGAACACTTATTAAAGATATGAAGCCAGTTAATAAAATAATTCCTTATTTGGCAAGTAACTACATGAGAAAAAGGGGAGTAAAGTGAGTGAAACAAAAACATATGGCACATTTTATCTGGGCTTTCAGATCAAAATCACCAAAAACGCAAAGAGTTACTTGCACGTGGGTTGTAAGGTTCACATTTGCAAACGTACTCCGTTGCCTAAAACAAATCAACTATTTCTATATAGTATAATGAAAGCAGAAAGAAACAAAGTCACATCTATATAATGGCACAAGCATACTTGGAAAAAAAAATAATACTATGAAGACATTTACCCAGCGTTTGATGATAAAAAAAAAAAACTTAAGTAAAACTAGAGATACTTTTGTGTCCACTTGAAAGCAAATTGTGTGTGAAAAGACTGGAGTACTCTGGAAATCTGCCATCTACAAAATTCCTCCCCATATAAACAACATTCACACAAGGCACTTCATTCAGTAAGAAAAGAGAATCACAGTCCTTCCTACCAGAAACTACCTGCATAGCAACAATACGAGGACAAAATCTTTTCGGACTTTTGTGCGGTACCACAAAAGAAGTTTGTTTTTTTTTGGTTTTAAGCACTTTACCAAATAGTAAAACTTTGTTGAATTGAAAATAAAGACCAGAGTTCTTTCCTCTTAGCATTTTGTCCCCAATATTATCAACTCCGGATGCTCTGTACACTTTCTGGTGTGGTTTCTGTGAAACACAGTGCTCCTGGAATATGAATTGTTTTTTGTGATGGCACTCAGAAGGCAACCAGTCTCCAGGAGATGAGAGCAGTGACGGGGTAACAGGAGGGCTTCCACAGTGAGACTCCGAGTCGTCCCCTTGGGGCAGCGACAAGAGGGGCGCATGTGGTAGGATCTGCCCGAGTCAGAGACGTTGTGTAGAGAGGGCAGAGGTCGACACAGAGGAGGATGAGAGCTCAAGCGGCGCTGTGGTGTGTCCTGCTACCTGCTTCTCAGATTCTGCAGGACCCCATAAACCTCATCTTCTTTGCTGAGTCCTTCAAAGAAAGGCAGCAGATCCAGCAGCTCTGTGTCATTCATATCGTCAAACCAGGACTGGACTGGAACCTGAGGAGACAAGAAAGACTTTGTCACCAAAAGTCTTTTCAACATGAAAAGAATATCTGGTATTCCAACCATATATTATATATCTGGTCACTTTTCCTTGTTGTCATCAACTCCACAATCTATTAATTTTTCCTATTTCTTTTTCAATGAACTTATTAGTAAGCAGCACAAGCTCCCAAATCATTTACTGGTATCATTTGATGGTATGTTATTTACTGAATGAACATCTTTGCAAATTATTTTTCGTAATACAATGTAATAATGAAACAAGTGTGTGATTGGTCCTGCTTTTTCTTTAAACAAAATGATGTTGAAGAACTCACAGCATTTTCTGGGTGGAAAATGTAAGAGGCGGGTGAATTGTCAACAATGATGACGTTGCTGAGTTCTCGTCCCAGACGGCTGAGGTCCTTCACGTAGTTCCCTCGGTGAAAAACACAGGATTCTCTGAAGAGTCGTGCTCGGAACACGCCCCACTGGTCCAGCAAGTCTGCCACAGGGTCTGCATACTATCCAAGCCAAACAAAAAACATGTTACTGTGCTGTATATACAAATATTAGACATGTCCTGAAGTTCTCTCCAATACAAAGACAAACATTGTATAGCAGGCGGGTTGTGTACCGCAGTCATTTGCCTCAAATAAAGCACTAATAAAACAGCTCACAAAAACTTGATTCTAGATCAGGGGTGGGCAAACCCCTGGCTCAGGGGCCACAATGAGTTCTAACATTTGATGGACGGGTCGGGTCAGTAGCAGATAGATGGACAGTCAGTACGTTTCCATGGGCAGCTTACCCGATAACGCAATTACCTCCTACCACCCGCTGTGACCCCCCTGCTGTGGCTTATCCGAAAGTACATGTCGGAGAAAACATTCGAGAAACAATCGAGAA
>CAAKHC010002825.1:75688-103174 GCA_901007825.1 Macroramphosus scolopax | reverse complement strand
AATTAAACCCAGAGGTGCATATAGACCTTTGTTGTCAATGCTTTGATCGTCTGAAAATGAACAGCATTATGGTTTCAGAGCGAAAGCTCTCTGAGGAGCATTGGAGCCCACACAGACAAAATGTTCCAGCCCACTCAGCCTACATGCAAAGGAAAAGAAAAAAGGCAATACATACACTAGGGACAGGGAGGACTTCGACCTGGTCACACTACAACACAAGAGATGGATACGTACATATAAAAAACAGGTGGTGGGTAGGAAGGAGAACAACAAAAACGTCCGGTGAGATGAAGAAAAGCAAAACAAAGAGAAAGCAGTATTCACACAACAGACTACAAAACACATATCTAGACTGTCATGATCCTGGAGATTTACAATTAACAAGGACAATTATAATGTGTTAGTAAAGCCACAGCTCACCTTCGGAGGAGATCCATTCTCCTCAACAGGTGGAGGCAGGGAGCTGTTGTTGGTATTAGTGGCAGGCGGCTCCACATTATAGTTGCGGAAGCAGCAGAAGAATGTTCTGAAGATGCTCCGGCTCCTCTGCTTCTTTAGGCTGCTGTTCGACTGAGACACTGTCAAAACAACAGGAGGGGGTGGGGGATTGGAGAATGAACAAGTGGATATGCAAATTCAAAGTGTTCTATCGTAAAAATGGAGCAGGCTGAATCTGGAAAGCCTTTATGTTTTTCATTTGCATGCTAAACTGTGGTCACAGCTTTCACAACAGGGACTACACTGTTACGTTTTAATTTCAATTCTCCTCAGGGACAACAATGCTTTGGATATACCGAATCACCTGAATACTTTAGTGTGCTCAAATGGCTTTGAGTGTTGGTTTATTTGACAAAGCCTGGCAGATCGACAGATCAAAAAATAACTTAGCTGGCCGGTTGACTTCATCAGTCACACATAGTGACAGTTCAGAGCATGCTCTGCTCTGATTGCAGATTGCCTCTCATTCCAGGACTATGGAGCAGTCCTAAATCAGACACTGAGCTTTTATTAATAGTGACAAGTTGGTCACTGCCTACTCCTCCCTCTTCCTTTTTGCCATGCCCTGGCCCCTGGCCCTGATTGGCCTTAAGAGGCTCCATTTTGAAGGCTCACTTACAGTTTCCCTCCCATGTTTCAGCTGGCAGGTGAGTGACTGAAGCAGCCTGGACATGCACAAGGGATGAGGGGAGGGAAGAGGACGTGGGAGGTCTCCCAACCGTTTAGAGCCTATACAAGGCTGCATTCCTCTCCACCCATTAGTTCACTTTGCCCAACCACTTGGCTCACACACCTAGAATGCTTTTGCAACTGAAGACCAGTGAAGAGCAAATAGCATTATGTTGTGTCTTTTGGCATCTTGATATGGTGCCACGTTGTGCTCCTGACCTCAAATACATAACTGTTTGCCTTAGGAAGTGAAGTGCCTGAAGAAAACACAGAATTGACTGGAATATAAAACAAGCTAGAACACCATGTACCATGTACATGACAACATAAAAGTACTAGTTATTTTCTAGCTATGTTTCCTATTTATCATAGTATCTTGAGTTCTCATAGGTAGCCTGAGCATCATATCATTTTGTGCAATAGCTTACTTCGAGGTTACTAAACTGATACAGCTAAGAATTATCATGAATGCAGAAATCAGACAGTGAAGGAGTGACAGCAGGACACAGCTACAGAGAACTCTTTTTGCAGTCCCTGATCTGATTTCCCTCCATCACTGACAGTCAAATGAATTACTGCCTCTGGAGTGAAGAACCTCTGTGCTGAGTATTAGATAGTAGATACTATCTCATCAATGACAAGCTCCTTCACCCAAAGACAGCTTATTAAAATATGAATATATAAACAAGGAAACAAAATTTCATGACTATTATAAGTGACCTAAACAAACGCAGTTAGGCACTGGAAGAATGGCATCTGGTTTAGTGATAGAACGATTAGTCAGTCGAATGATTAATTAGGCTGATCGGCATTGGCTGATGTCTGCGCTCATGAGACCGATTAACAAAATTGCTGCTCAGCACGGTCTATTTTTTCATTCATAAGTTTTGAATTTATTAAGCCTAGTTTTTTATTTGGACCTTTGGACACTTATGTCGTGTCATTAATTGTACATGATTTCATTTATAATAAGTTCACTGCAGACAGATTGACCGTAAGCAAACAACAAACTGAACATTTTTATTATTTACATTACTTGTGAAACTTAAAGTCAAAATACCAAATATGACACTGCACCAACCACCAAACACTACGGCTACTAAACGAGCACTCAGAGATTGCAGACTCCATCAATGCCAATGAAAAAATGTGCTGTTTTTTTGCTGTGTTAAACGGATCTGCCCAAAATGAAAAGGGTTCTTCTTGGCCCATGCTACACCCTTCCACCAGTATTTGTGAAAATCAGCCTGGTAATCTTAACCTGCGTAATCTTTCTGACATAAACTCCTAGATGGAAGTTAGTGACTGATTTATATTTGTTTGGTATGATAACCAGGGCATGAAAATATAGAATGCTTTATTCTACAAGTTTTGAAATAAATGCACAGGAAAAGTATCTATTCTTATCTGAAATCTATTACACCATTTCTTTACTTAGAAAGCAACACTGTGAGATATTCATATCTACCACAGTAAGCTTGGTTTAAATCTAAAAATAACCTAGAGCAGCAACACCACACACATTCTTTTAATAAACTGGACTTCATCTCATCATTTCAGCTCTGATTTGCAGTACAACTAGAACAGGGAGGAAATGATCAGCTGCCTGTGACTCATCACTACAACCATCCGCTGCATTAAGACCCTCAGAAAACACTCAAGACGACTGACTCATGTACAGAACTGGGCATAATGCACATGACACGCTGAATGTAGGCTCGTAATTTACTAATGGGTGTGTAAAGTCCTAAATTAATAAAGGTGCAAGTCAAAGTTCAGGGTCTTAAACATCTTTCCTAGGCTACGTTTCAAGGCATTATTTACAAACATGAATCTGTAATTGACATGGCAAAAGATCCCTATGGCTAGATCCTCTTTGTCGTACTTCTTTCAGCAGCTATATCCATTGTAACATGACATATCAAACACTACTAACAATACTTACAACACGTATGAAATAATAATAAATTAGGCGTGAGAAGTTTCAGCAGGAATCTAACCAGGAACCCTCGTTAGGCACCCTCTTTCTTCTCTCCCATCAAGGAGAGACTTATTCTCCATATATGAACATGCACAATAAATACACTCATACAGTGCACTTTCCCAATAAGTTTAAATTACTTTTAAACAGAATTGCCCGATCCTCATATTCATTGGACTAATATGGTCAAGAAATGACAAAAAGCTGTTTGATTGTAAGTCTTTTGAATGTCAATGAACAACTGCACTACTATATATCATAAGTATATAGATCCTAGGTATATATCATACGGGTTAAAGCATCATGCATGTGGCACTCGTTCATCTCAAAGACATATTAATGTCCCCGTGAACCACCCTGTGAATCCAGTCTCAACCTTAAATAGTTGACCCCTCCCTCCCCTGTCATCAGATTTCAAATTCCCATCTTGAAAAAGAGACCCCCTAAGACCTCAGCCCCAACTATTTTTTTTGCACTTTCTTTTTTCTCTCAAACTAAAGAAAAGTACATCAACTTACATGAAGAAAATGATAACTGTCATCTTCACAGCTAGTTATACTTGGCCTTGAGGTCAGTGTTGCCCTGGCCCACAGGACAGCCAGTCTATATTTAGGTTGCTGTTGGGCAGCCGGCGCAGTGTGAAAGCAGGCTCATGTTGTAAGACAGCCAGTGGAGGAACAGTGGGAGCAAAGGTGGTCAATTTTTGTCCAGACAGTTTGGAGCCTGTTCAAGCAATGGAAGACTACCTGTTAAATTCCTCTAGAACAGCTGCTGAGATGGGCTCCATCTCCAGTGTCTTCCAATAGATAAAGACAGTCAAATCATTAGATGACTCCCGTCAATCCTATAATCTTATTGTATGGGGTAGATAGACAGATGGAAATACTGTAGACTACCTGTTAGAAATAAAACAGTCTTCTTGTATCTTACTTTTTCAAACAATTAAAAACTATTGGAAGATTTTTATAGGCCCAAGGGAGGTATTTTGAGTCAGTCTGAAGAGAAAACTGATCTGAGAATGGACAAAAAGTAACAACCCTGCTCTTTTTTGTCTTCTAAGTCAACGGTTTACTGCATAAAACACAACTCTTACTCAAGGACAACATAAGGTGTTATTATCACGCAGAGGCCAAACACAGCATTAATTATAATTTAATGTGATGCTTCGGCCTCACCGTATACTCTATTTTGATAAAAGATAGCTGATGTCTATAGATGCTTCAGTTTTTACAGATAATCCTCCTTCCTTATTTTGTCATCTATTTTCTGGAGAACACCAGTGCCGTTCATAGCAAAACAACCCTACAACAAAATGCTGACTCCCCAGTACTACACAGTCAGGATGCTGTTGAAGCCTCACCCTTTTTCCTCAACACATAGCCGCTGATCATTGTGGCCAAACAATTAAGGTTGTGTCTCATCTTACAAGAGAACAATCTTCCAAAAGGGTATGTCTTTGTCCTGGTGATCATCTGCAAACTTTGTTCTGTATTTATTTTTTTATGCCGGTCTTGGATTGGAGAGGAACTTCCTCTCTGTTCAACAGCCTTTCAGGCGATGTAGGGCTCTCTTAATAGTGGATTAGGACACAATGGTACCTTGTGCGTCCAACTCCGTCAGGAGCTTGTTTGTTGTTGTCTTGGGGTCAAGTTGAACATTTAGGCTAAGGTTCCTTCAGTCCTAGGGGACAATTTTATTCTCTTACCTGAATGATTCAATATCTATGTGGTCTCAAGATTTAATCTGCGTAAAATGTTTTGCACAGACGCACATGGGACCTAGGTGGCTCTATCCCAAACTGAAATATTCTCCCAGATATATGCAATGACAATCTCCCAAAACACCCACATATGCTGAAGTCACACTGAATCCATAGAAGTTACTTTTACCCTCAGAGGACAGTGCATTGTTGTGCTTGAAAGACTCATGTTCTCACATTACTAATGGACTGAATAGTGAGGGTTGAGCTGTGATAGTGATACGCATCCCTTGGGAATAGGTGACCCGGAAACTATCACAGTAGCCTGGGGAATGAGTACAGCTGGACATTAGCAGCTAGTAGGTTAAAGGATAGTTTTGACCTCCACTGTGAATCATGCCAAAGTGTGGCTAAAGAAATAAAGGGCAATGACAGGTTGAATTCAGGAGATGTCCCTTATCAATTTGAAAACCATAACAATTTTGCACATATGTATGTATGTCACATACGTTTGAAGTGTCAATTCATGTTGGTAGTAAAATAAGGGAACACAACCATAACTGGAAATTAATTCAATACGTTATATTCAAGACTCCCAATACATCAAATTAGCAGAAAAACTGTCGGCATAAATCTGTGCATCCTAATAAGAGACCACAGGAGTGATTGCTTTGCTACAACATAGTTAAATGCCTGGAGGAAGATGCGGAGATAACAATATGGACATTTTCCATGTAACATTACCAACATTAGATAGTCTCTCTGGATAATTGATTCATTCAAGAATGATTAGCTAACTCTTACCCATCAAACCAAACCATCATTAACTTTTCCTTACACTACTTGCGGTCATCACACATATGAGGAATTTGTCAGATCATATATTCCAGTTTTGTGGCGGGGAACTCAAAAGAAAACTTTGCATCAATAGACATATATTTATGTGAACTACTAGCATTTGTGATAACGCTACTGCCAGCAATTAACTCCACCAAATAGGTAAAACCGCAGGTCTGCACACTGGAGCGCTCTTCATTCTGACCGCGCAGAAAACCATCCTTTATATAACGTTGGTTCATCAACTTGACAAGACCCCTCACATAAACCCGTTGTTTGTTAGGATTTTTTTTCCTGAAGCTAGTTGTGTTCTCAGGTAATATGACGATCACAGTCAACCAGTGTCATCAACTACGAGAGCAGCTAGCAAGCGCGAGCTGCGCGCTAACATCAGCTGAGAAAAGTAGATAGCCCATCTAGCTACCATCAATTCAATAGCGTCATCGACTTTCTTACCTTTTTCCTGGTTAAAGGATATTATTTCCTCCTCCTTGGGATTGGAAACTTGGGTTATTATGGACATGTGGTCCATTTAGACTGGTGGTTAGTCCGCTTTTGTTTCCCACAATGTTATTCCTACTAGCGCGCTTGCTTCGTCTGCTAGCCGACGTTAGCTAGCTGTTTAAGATGAGGATGACCAGGTAGCCCACAAAGCAAGGCAACGGTCCGAGGCGAAGAGTTGTGGCAGCGATGGTAGCCAGCCAGCTAGCAAGGTGGTGAATGGAAGCCGGTTAAGGGCTGTCATTTATGGCTCTGAAAAATATCATCACCACAAACAAGTATTTGACAGTTTGCGTGGCTAAAAAAAACACAAAACAACCAGCGTTGAATCACTCCCTCGCTGAAGTTAGCACTAGCCTTGGTTAGCGTGTTAGCTGTGGAGCTCCGTATATCCAAAATGCGGGGTCGTATCTAGTTCAACGCGGAAAACACTTGTAAGCCAGTCGGAGGATTGTTCTTGTCAAAATCATACACCAGAAGCAAATTGAAAAACGTTCAAGTTAGCTAACACTTTTAAGCAAACAGTACATATCTGCTAGTCTTACATTCCCTGTGCAACATGGAGGCTTTATGTATTTTGAGTTGCATCTGAAGCGGGGGCACACGTAGTGGGAGGGGGCGGTTTGTTTCTGTGATGGATTCTCTGTGGCAGGCAGCACAAACTGGCCGCACTACATTGCTCAACCCATCCAGTTCGCTGAAGGCGGCTTTCTCAAGCTACCTTTCCTCTGTAATTACTGTATGGCGCACGCAACAAATTATAGGTTTTTATGGTTAACATAAAAAGCACATGTTTAAACATAATGCACTTTACGTTGTAGTATAGTGACCCCATGACTTTCACATGGACGCCAGGGGCTCGTTTAACAATTCAGGAAAATAGTTGAAGTTAATCCAAAACCTTCATGCGTGTGTGGGGATTCTTTCCCCTTCAGGGGATATTTTTTTTAAAGATGAGAGCGCCACGTAGTGTTTAAAGTAGGCCATTGCTTCAAGGATGCCCTGCTTGCACTCATAATAATAAAATACAGTAAACCGCCTCAATAACAAGTTACTTACTTTTTAGGTGACAGACCAAACCACCGAATTTCTAAAACATTTACTTCGCCTCATAACATAATGAGTTGAATACAAATCAGAAATGTATTGTATTTTAATTAATCCAATTTTTTTCGGATAATTGCTTGTTTTGAAAAGTATTTACATAACGCAATCTAAACTGCTGATTGTGAAATCTGACTGATTTTGAAAGGTGCTATACTATAAAGCTTGCCTTTCCTTCATTTAAAAAACTGTAATTTCTGCCACATGGTGAATATGCCCAAACATGGCTATTTTTATTTCTTAATTGAACTTCACATACTAAATAAAGTCATATTTCATTTGGTGCTATTAGTGTTATTTGTATATAATCTTCATAATATTTTTGGACCGAAGCTTTCATGCATGCTGCCCGCGATTGATGCACCTGATTTCCACCTCATTTGAATCACTTTCCCAAAGTGCTTGTGCTCTCCAGTAAGGTCTGAAGCACAGTATGGAACACCCCTCACTGCGTTGCAGTAGTGGAGGATAAATATATCGCCTTCCACCCCCTCCTCCTCCCCTCGATGAGTCCGCAACATCCCGACTGGCCGAGGCTGGTGATCGCATGCAGCGGCCGCGGCAAGCCCCCTCAAGACGGATGAATTAGAAAACCTGCTGTAACACCACCACCACCACCACCCCTTTTCTTTTATTTATTTTCTATTGTGAAGAGAGAGAGAGGCTCCTGCAAATACTATTGCTCTCATCTTGACAAGCAGAAGCAAGGTTAGTAAAAACAAGCCTCTTTTATTTGTTCCTATATCAGATCAACAATAAAATCAATGCAAATGCATGTGTGTTTTCGTCGCTGCATGAATGGAGCAGTGAAACAAGGGATCTCTGTTAGTATGCAGGACGCTTTGCAGGGGTCCTGGTCACATCTTGGCATAGCAGACCACAAGACTTGTTTGTCCAACTCTTCTTTAACTCCAATTTTAAAGATTGCGGCATGAGCCAAACACATACAACCGGCTATAAGTGCGCTATTTCCCACAGGATATAATCTATCTCGTGGGGAATTGTGTTTTCTCACACCGATACACCATTCTTGGTCATTCCTGTCATTATTATGTGAAGTGAGTCCCCATCCTCTAAGATCACATAGCACTGCAGCTGCTCTCCTGTATAACAGAGCAACTGCAAGAGCTATAAAAGGAAGGAGAGGTAAGGTTGCGCAGCTGACGTTGCTGATTCCGAGGAGCCAGAGCTCTGCAGTCCTATTTAAGTCACTGCACTGTTGATCCTAAGGGCTTATTAGTAAAATGTCAGCTTGTTAAAACACCTAGGCTTGGATATGACAACAACATATGCTGACTGTAGTGCACACACAATGAATACAATTAGCCCTCATGTGTTTTTAAATGCCTTAAATAGCAGTCATTAACAGTCATTAATGTGGGTTTTAAATGGGTTATAACTTAGTGTTGCCATGAAATCTACATACTGATTTCTAAATTGAACAATCAAATCAATCAAAATCTTTTATTACCCTCTCATGTTCTGCTTGTTATTAGTCACATTTTCAAAGCAAAGCCCACGCAGTACTTATATGACAAAGCTGTCAAAATACATGCTGTCATACTGACTAACTAAAACTTCAGTATAGCTCATCATCCTTCATGAAACACTGGTTCAACAAACCTCAGAAAAACCTTTAATCTTGCTCACATTTTCGTTATGTGACTGGTTTCAGACACGTTGTTTTTAAGGGTTAATACATGGCTGGTTTCTTTTCAACCCGATAGTTCTCCTCTGTGCAGATTCACCATGGGGATCAAAGCTGCCCTCCCCAGATATGAGCTGTATCTCTACACAGCTGTACTCTCCATGGCCTTGATATGGGCAGGCAGTTGGATATTCGAAGCTTCAAGTGGTGAGTGACTGGACAAAGTAATAGTAAAATCTGCAGGCAAAAACACAACACTTTGACGCCTTAACCTAAAAACTATGTAAAACCGTGTTCATTTAGCAGATTAAAAGCCCAACTACTCCCCCAAGGAATGTCTATTAATATGACGAGAAGATGGTCCAATTAATCACTAATTATTTTCCTGATGTAATAATGTCAGACTAAGCTTTTGTGCACTAATTTTGCACATTTCAGCCCTGAAATAATGTCAATTGTTTGTTTATATTCAGACTGTAAAATGCTAAAAGTAGCCTCACACCGATCTGAATGGCCCGAGTGTAATCTGGCGAATGGTACTTGCTGTCACAGTCTGTGGAGTCAGTTTGGCCAGTCATGTTTTCAGTCGTCATTTTGTCCTACTTTTTTATTCGTATATTTTTGGCTCTAATGCAGTCTCTCTTTAAATGGTCATTTCTGGGCGCTCCATCTGGGGTCATTAATAAAAGCTCAGGTCTTCATGCTACAGTAACACTGTATCCTGGTAGTAGAAATTTGGCATCAAGCCCAGAAGTAAGAGGCTTTCCCTGGCTGTCCCTCACATTTTGATATCCCTTTTCACAGCCATTAGTGTAATCAGGCAAAGCTGTGGCAGCTACTGTGAGGCTGCGTGACTTGCCAATCACATTTGTTCCTTTAAACGGAATGTCTCAGCATCCTTGCTGTGACTCTGACTGTTGTCACCTCCGCTTTTATTTCTATTATTATCAGTTCTGTGTTAGCATTTCATGGGTGAGTTCTTGCAGTCAACTCTTCTCCTATAACAGATTATGTTAGATGACAATCTGAAAAACAGAAAGCTTCATAATTATTTTTGGTATTATTTGATGTTGTAAAATTAACTTAATGTGTATTTACTATTTACTGACATTAATTTAATTATAATTAAACACTTCCATTTACAATTAATCATTTTTTGCGTATTGTTTTATGATTATTCAGCTTTTTTCCGTTCTTTACTCAGAGAGTGTAAACAGAAAGGCCTTCAAAGAAAGTGTCAAACCAGGATGGCATTACTTTGGCCGGAAAATGGTAAGTTGCTCAAAGGTAATCTGCTATATGTACATCTTTGTATTGCATATGTCAAGCAAAATATTGACAGTTAATCACGTGTTACAAATGCCTCTTTCTTTGTCATAGGATGTTGCAGACTTTGAATGGATGATGTGGTTCTCTACATTCCGCAATCATATCCTTTTTGCCCTCACCGGTCACGTGATCTTTGCCAAGATATTCACCCTGATAGCTCCAAAGGTGCGCGCATGTGTGTGAGGCAAAACAAGAGTGAGCGTGTGAATGTGAGTTAGCAACGCATTCTGGCATCATTTTATATCTCTTTTGTATATATGTTTATCGATGTGTTGAATTTGAATATATGTGCATCTTTGATTAGATTGAGGGCATATATCTGATTAAATTCAATATTTGGATTAAACATGTCAAAAGTTGGAAGTTTGTACCGATTAATATAGGCTGTACCAATAATTCAGTAACATTCTTTTAGGAAAATATATTTTTGAAATACTATATATTCATATACATTACTGACTTGACTCATGAGTTGAATGCTGTTGGATTGGGTCAGAATGAGAGATTTTGTATGTATTTTGACATATTTAAAAATATGTTTTAAACATGTTTTCTGTCTTGTTTCATGCTTACCATGAAGATTGGTATAGATGGATGTAAGGTAACATTAATAAACGTATTAATGTTCTAACAATTGTCATGTTTCTTTACAATAATTGGTGGCAACTTCAGAGTATATTTCTTAAACAAACTAACTGTATGTCCGTCCTAATATATATCCATTTTTGTAGATACAAGTGTGATGGTACTAACATCACTCCTCATGTGTGTAACGTCAAATTATGGTTAATACAAAGACATTGTCATCGCATCAGACTGATAATGGCCCCCGTTTAACCACAGCACAGATCCTTGATCTTCGGTGTGTACGGTGGTTTGGCGGTCCTGGTCACGATGGGTTGGAGCTTCATGGCTTTGGTTCTGTCTCACTCCATCATACTCTACAGCGTCGCCCTGGTTAAGAAGAAATGGATGTGCTTCGGAGCAGGTCTGGTTACGCTGGCCTCGATCAAGCTGGAGCCCTATAACTCCTGGCAGGTGAGGAAAATAATCCGACACAGATGTTAGTTGTCCGGGTGCTGCCACTGACAGGAGTGGTGCACCTATCACAAGGTTTTCACTTACTGTAGCCTTTAGGTCAACCTTTTGGCAAATGAATGCATGAACTACTCTTGACTCGTCCTGCAGGAAGCACTGGTGACTGGCTCTTTTGACCTGCAAGACATCCTTTTCTATGGGGGTTGTGGCTTCAGCATCATGCGCTGTATGAGCTTTGCTTTAGAGAACTGTGAGAAGAAGGATGGCAACTACACATTTTCTGACCTCCTGAAATACAACTTCTACCTCCCCTACTTCTTCTTTGGACCTATCATGACTTTCGACAGGTACCATGCCCAGGTAAGTTTTGATGTGTTTACAAAATAGAAGAAGTGTACAGTGTGTCTGTGTGTCTAAATAATTTTACAAAACAATGAAGGCCTGTGAATAAAACTGAAGGGTTTGATACCTCAGGCGAACAACACCAAGCTGACCCGCAAGGAGAGGGAGATGTGGAATATCACCACCAAGGCCTTGTTGCACCTGGGAGTAATTCTGGTGGTGGACGTCTTCTTCCACTATCTCTACATCTTGACCATCCCCAGTGACATGAAGTTGGTCACCAAGCTTTCTGATTGGTGTTTAGGTGAGTGACATTTATGGAATAATGATGTATTTGGTGCATCTGATTCTGATGCTCCTGTTCCTCTTTAAATGTCGTTAGTTGACACATTTCAGAAAATCTTTAAGTCAGCGTCGTACTGTATGTCGTTAGATGCCATACACTAATAAATACAAATCATGTGAAAATAACTCATGAACAGCATTGAGAATATGCTGAAACACACACATCTACATCGAAGCCCAGATAAATGAGTCATTTCAAGGTTAGCTTATCGGTAGAGGAATCTCACATAAATAACATTGTAGATATTATATTTTTCCGTACACTTTCCTTGCGCGGTCACAGTCATGTGATCACCCAGAAGCAAGAAGGGAGAGTTTTGATATCTCTTGCCTTGTTTATGTTCCTCTCTGTCCAATGTTACAAGTAGTGCAGTACTCTCCCCGCTTTCATATCAACAGAATTAAATGCTTCATCCTCCTGTGATCACAACTTCTGCCAGCAGAGGCTGCTGTTGGTCAGCAAGAGCGACATTATGTTGCTTTAAGTTGTTACAGTCAGGTGCTCTCTGTTGACTAGAGAAAATATTCAATGAGATGCAGGTGATAGTCAATATAGGCATTGTCAGATTTACCCTAATTTTTAGTAGAAGTTCCTAGTTGATGTTTCCCAATAACTGCCACCATTGAAACCTTTCTTTTTATTGTTGTATCTGTTGTGGTATCTTTGCAGCTGGTCTGGCGTATTCCAACCTGGTGTACGACTGGTTGAAAGCAGCCATGATGTTTGGTGTCATCAACACTGTGGCCACACTGGACCACCTGGACCCTCCTCAGCCTCCCAAGTGTATCACCATGCTCTATGTCTTCTCTGAGACGTAAGTGCCTTCTAATCCTGCCAAGTGTGGAATATCAAAAATGAGGGTTGGCAATGAATTCCATATGTGCCTTTTTCTGTTGAACATATTTACATGGAAAATTTATATTTTTCAGGCACTTTGACAGAGGAATCAACGATTGGCTGTGCAAGTGAGTATTATGAATCACTGCTTGGGCAAATCCTGCAGTGTATAAAAAGGTTTACTTCATTCCTCCATGGAGTTAAATCTGAGCTTAAATATTGCAGGTATGTTTATGACTATATCGGGGGAGATCACGATAAGATCTTCAGGGAGCTCCTGGCCACCATCTGTACCTTCGCTATCACCACTCTGTGGCTGGGCCCATGTGAGTTGGTCTACATCTGGTCCTTCTTCAACTGCTTCGGCCTCAACTTTGAGCTGTGGGTGGCTAAGTTCTTCTCCTTTCCACCATTTTCTACCATAGAGGTGAGAAACATTAACATCAACAGCACTGTCATCTATTCTAACCCACAATAAATATACATTTTGAAACTATGCTAATAGTTATGTGCCTGATGATGTATTGTACTTGGGTTCGTCTGTTTTTAGGGTGCTATGGGTGAAGCCATGTCACGCAGGATCCGGGGTGTGTTCAATGCTGCCAACTTCTGGGCCATCATCCTCTACAATATCCTCTCCCTCAACAGTTTGGAGTTTGCCAAATTGGTGGGAAGAAGACTTATTTTCAAAGGTAGGGGGCAACATTGGTATGTTGTATAAAAGCCACGTCTTCACAGACAGCCTCCAGAAACCAGGACTGGAATCTTCTTTGTTGCCTCTCATAATAACTGAGATCTTTCACAGGACTTTGTCCAGTCAAACATATTCTCAGGCCATACACAACAAAACCTGCTCATTCTGTTCTTATTTTTCCTCTGCTCCTCCCTACTCTTTGTTATTTTTCTTTCCAGGTTTCCCCCTGTCCACCCTCTCAGTGTTACTGGTAACCTACTGTGGTGTGCAGCTGGTGAAGGAAAGGGAGCGAAAACAGGCCCTGCTGGACGACCCGGACCCGGTGAAGCCAATAGATGGCGGCAAGGCCAAAGCAGAATAAACAGACTCAGCTTCACAGACTTCATGGTCAACACCCCCTCACATCTGTCCCATCCTCGGCCTTCAGAACTGTAACCTTTACAGACTGTAACAGCCACTTGGCACATATCTTGTTCACAAGCCTTTGTTTTTGCTTTTGTTTGTCAGAAGCGAGGTGATGTTTTGAACTGTGACACATCTTCAAGTGCACTTGATGTAGATAATCGCCACGTCCATTCGCACAAAGGCTCACCGATGGTGCATTTTTGTATTTTATCCGAACAAGAGATTATTAAGCAAATTATAAACCTGACAAATAGTGACTGATAACTAATAGTAGATACAAGAGCATACATGATTGTAAAAGGAACAACTATTTTGGTGGTTGTTTTCTGTTTCCAATTTTCCTCCATTTTTTCCTTTTTTTTATCATCATCATCATTATTATTACGTTTATTATATTAAACCGTGTTTTAATTTTACCGCAGATGTTTTACACCCTGATCATCGCAATATCAGAAAGGCTTAAAACTTGAAAAATCTTGAAATCGCTGCAGCTAAAGGGATGCAATGAGGAGAAGATAAACAAAAGGTGCTGTGGAGGCAGCTGACAGTGATGTTCTGTATATTTACTCTGCTGTCACTGAGCAGACTACAAGTCATAATGTAGGATAGTCTGTTTTAGTGTTGGCTGAGGCTCTCTTAAAAATGTCAAAAAACTTGAATGTAGTTCCAACAGAGAACCGTCCACACTGGAAAAACAAAATGCTTGACTTCACTATCAAACCATCCACCAGAGATTTCATATCTTTCCTTTCTCAGAGGATCCAGGCTGACAGCGTACCAGGATGAGTCTGAGGCCCTGAGTTCATTATTATAGAAGGCAGCAGGCTCACTTGGAATATGTCTCCGTGCTTATCTTGCCTGTCAACAAAGCCGGCTGTGTGTCATCAGCACAGCAGGCGGTTGCAGAATGTTTATGCAGATGCAGACTGAGTTGCATTTTCTCATTTTAGGCTTCTTCATCAAATGTGTTCATTTTGAAGGTTTGACTTGAAATAAAGTTTTGTTTCATCCGAAAGTCATTTTTCTTTTTTAGCATTATGCAGGGATTAGAAAGCATGTTTGCTTCGATGGACAAGCCCAGTCGACGTTTATATATTAAAAATCCTTATTTTGTTTTCAACAGACTGAGAAGCTTGAGTAGGTGAATAATTATTCATGTTGTGAGACGTCATCATCTATCGCCACAAGATGGCCTTGTTTGACCAAACTTGATTGTTGAACATCACTTCCTCATAACCCAGTGCTGAACTCACAAAGTTTGTAACTCTCATTTTGCTGCTTAATAAACTATTTGTCAGGATTGTGTTTGTGTGTTCAGTGTGAACTTGGCTCACCTCTGCCTCATTTCACAGCTAGTTTTTGTTGCATCTGGGACAGATTCTCCCTTTGTTACATCTTATATCTCCCCAATTTCAACCAGTTTGTAGAGCATGTAATGTCATGTAAGACTTCATTACATGACATGCTGTTGTAATGTCCTGCAAGACTGAGGGAAAAAAATAGAAAAATATACGAAAACATAATTATTTGATGATTTTCAATATGTGAATTATTTAAAATGATTCTAAATGATAAAAAAAAATCCAAACTCTTTTATCCGTGTGGTCTATTTGAAATAATGCTTGTATTTCTTTCTGTGACTATTTTGATTTGAAATTCTCATTTTCTCCAATATAGAAATTGTGAGAGTCAATATAAAGTAATCTCATACAGTCATTAGTATGCTAACACATTTTCAATTGAAATTTTGATGATGCTGTTGATGAACACTCCCATAATGCAATTCTCATTAGAGGGGATTAGAGGAGGTTCTCACAGAGGCAAGAAATTAAACCTGATCATTGATGGTGGTGAAAGAAGGGAAGTTTGTGACATGTTACGTCAGGGGACGTAACATGTTGGTCCAACAGGAACTGCTGTTGCTATACACATACTGTACCTCCACTGATGTAATATGATCAACTATTCTTCCCTTAATGCCACGGTGTGTTCACTTTCACTACATGACAGTTTAGGATTACATGGACATAAGCAGAGTGGTAAAATTAAAAGAGAAATCAAACTAATACGACCCTGCTGAGCTGCCTGGTGAGATTTTCTGCGAGATCTAACATGCTGCCTCCCCCACGCTCAGTCATTCAGCTGTTTGTGGAGGTCTGAGTGGTGCGAGAGTTAATAGCCCTTCTTTCCAAATGCCTCATCTCTACACGTTTGCTGTCTATAAATACCACTGAGTTACAGGGTGACTGACAGCCACAGACAGCTGCAGCGCCCAACCAGCCAGTGGAGACTAGCCACTGTGTTCTGACTTGCTGGCCCGAACAGTCCTGCTCTGCTGTGGGGAGTAAGTCGGGTGCCCGTCTTCGACGCCTCTCCCTCCCACAAAACCCAACCAGGACAAGGTGACGGAAAAAATGGCTACCCTGACGATTGACCCGGTGGAGCAGCCTCGGATGTACCAGCAGACCCTGCTTCAAGACGGATTGTGTGACCTCTTGGAGAATGACAAGTTTGTGGACTGTGTCCTCAAAATCCAGGACAAAGAGTTCCCATGCCACCGCTTGGTTTTGGCGGCCAGTAGTCCCTTCTTCAAGGCCATGTTCCTATCTGACTTGGAGGAGAGCAGGAAGCGAGAGATAGTCCTCAAAGATGTGGAGCCGGGCACAATGGGGATGATCCTCCGTTATTTATACACCTCTGAAATTAGTTTAACAGAACAGAACGTCCAGGATATCTTCATGGTTGCTAACATGTACCAGATTCCCTCCATCTTCTCTGTTTGCGTGATGTACCTCCAAGAGAAGCTGGTGCTCGGCAACTGCTTGGCTATCTTCAGGCTGGGGCTGCTGCTGGATTGTCCCAGGCTCGCTCTGGCTGCTCAGGAGTTCATATGTGAACGCTACCAGGTCGTTGTCAGGGACCAGGACTTCCTGCAGCTCGCCCCGAGTGAACTGGCCTTCCTTATCACCTCAGACGCCCTCAATGTTGAACGGGAGGAGCAGGTGTTTGAGTCCCTGATGAACTGGGTAAAACACGACGAGACAAACCGAGCGAAGGACCTGCCTGAGTTGTTGCACTGTGTCCGTTTCAGGTTGATACCTTTGGATTACTTTAAAGAAAAAGTGGAGCGTCACCAGTACCTCCGGTTCAGCCAGGAGATTAAAAAGGAGCTGGATCTGGTCAACGAAGCTCACAAAGGTCGTCTCCCAAAGCCCCAAAAGCCCAGCAGTGACGTGGCAAACGGGGGGAAAGGGAATGAGGAGGAAGAGGATGATGATGAGGAGGGGTACCTGCCGGGTATACTCAACAACAACCCACGCTTTGGGATGTTTGAGAAGGACTTGTTACTTATGATCAGTAACACAGGGACTGTGGCGTATGATCCAGTAGCGAACGAGTGCTTCGTGGTCTCAGAATCCACAGAAATCCCCAAGAACCACTGCAGCCTGGTGACCAAGCAGAACCAGGTGTTTGTCGTTGGCGGGCTTCTTTACAATGAAGAGAACAAAGATGAACCATTCAGCTCCTACTTCCTACAGGTAGTTTATCAACAATGAAGCACATCAGCGGCTCTTTATGACACGCACTTATTGACCTTCTAGTGAATCTCCTTCCTCGCTGACCTTTCATTCTCTTCTTCCTCAGTTTGACCCAGTGAGTTCGGAATGGTTAGGGATGCCCTCACAACCCAGCCCCCGCTGCTTGTTTGGGTTGACTGAAGCCGAGAACTCCATCTTTGTTGTTGGAGGCAAGGAACTGAAGGAAGGAGAGCACGTCCTGGACTCAGTCCTGATCTATGACAGACAGTAAGTACGAATAACAAGTTTAATACCTCTTTAAAGAATGAAAGAAAGTTCACGCTGTGAATGTAATAACAGGAAATTGGCAGCAAAGGGGAAATCCAAGTACAGACAAATGAAAACAAATAAAGCCAAATAGCTAAATGTGTATTTAAAGGGAAATCATCAGAGGTTTCTTACTACACTCCAGCACTTACAACAATGAAAAGTTAGTTAAAGGGTAACAGCTTAAGATTGTTTGGCGGCTATGAACCCGCTACAAGGTAGATGTCAATAATTTGAATTCCGGTTCAATACAAAAACACATTTCATGCTGTATCCACGATCTTAATGATTCTTGTTGAGTTGTTTCGGAAATCTTTCAAATAATTACATTATGTTTCTGTTTGCATAGCGAACGGTAGAAAACTCCATCTGAACGGAATAGTTCATGGATTCCTGAGTGCTTTTTAATGCCGCATATCTGTGTAGAATAACCCACACGATCTACAGACATATTACTCATGATGTTAAATCCTTCTTTTGTACACAGGTCCTTCAAATGGGGTGAGTCAGACCCTCTGCCCTATGAAGTGTACGGCCATGGGACTGTATCACACAAAGGTCTTGTCTACGTTATTGGAGGGAAATCAAAGAACAAGTATGTGGCATTCCAGATGGTATAACTTTACGTGTCTTTAGTAAGACACTTAACCACATGCTGCTCAGTATTGCCAGCGGCTTGCACGGCAGCTCCGAAGCAGAATAGTGAGGCTCTTCGTCCACTACGGTAGAATAGTCTGTGTAGGTGAAGTCAATCTGACCGTTTGTAAATGCCTACTTCTTTCAATCTTCAGTTCGCAGAACAAGCTTTCTGTTAAAATAACAAACAAATAAAAATAAACCAGATGACATCATCAGGGTTTTATTCGAACATCTGCATAGGACATTAGACGCCTGTCTTCAAAGGCAGAGTGGTACTCTTCATGACATTTGCACAGATTTTATATATTAAATGAGCGGAGAGCTCTTTTAACAAGCTGTGTTGAATGTTTTTCCGCAGGAGGTGCATGAAGAGAGTGTGTGTCTACGACCCGACTAAGTTTGAGTGGAAGGACTTGTCCCCTCTGAAGACTGCCCGCTCCCTGTTCGGTATCACTATCCACAGAGACCAGATCTTTGCCGTGACGGGGGTCACAGACACGGGCCTCACCAGTTCTGTGGAGGTCTATGACATTGCAAGCAACAAGTAAGACAACAGTTGTTTTATATGACCACTATATCTCATTGTTATGAGCCGAAGCATCTGTGTGAAATGACTCAGGAGGTGTGACTAGCACATCATTGGGTCATAAAATACTGCAGCTCTTGTGTTACTGCTGTGTGTATCATACAGTTATATAAACAGCAGATTTATCATCATCACTTACCTGCGTGTGTGTATGTGTGTGTGTTGTTCTGTTCAAGATGGTCTGAGTTCACAGAGTTCCCTCAGGAGCGCAGTTCCCTCAGTCTGATGTCGTTGGGAGGCGTACTGTATGCTGTGGGGGGCTTTGCCATGATGCCCACTGAAACCAGTGAGGAGCCCGTCCCAACAGAGATGGCCGACATCTGGAGGTAAAGGGCCCACTGTAATAGCTCTGTCTCATGATCACAGAGGTTGAAATAAAAAGGAATTGCACCATTCTAGTGCCATAAAAATATAATAGAGCATCTGGAAATAGCATCCAGGAAATGCACTTATTCCTCCTGTTTAAGGAGCATTTCCCAAAACTGACTGCAGACGTTTGTTTAAGTTAATTACTGAACCTTTTAAAGTATTTAAAGTATTATAAATGATGATCTACGTGGATGATAAACATTGGGATTATATCTGTAATCTGAGGATGCTATGGACACTAATTTATTCATCTTTCCCACAGATATGATGAGTCAGAGAAGTGCTGGAATGGGATGCTACGAGAGATTAGCTATGCTGAGGGATCCACTATTATTTCAGTGCGTCTCAACACACTGCGTCTCAAAAAGTTATAACACGTTAATGATGTAACATTGGCAGAGAAGTAAGTCGCTGTATTGAGTATGAACACTGGAACAGAATGATTTCAGGGCACATTATGTTTTACAGTGATTATTGAACTTGGTCCCTTAGGATGGAAACATGTTTTCTGTAGTTTTACAGCAGAAGGAAACATGTACATGTTTGCCAAAATAAGAAATAAATATCATACCAACCGTATTTTATAAAAAGCCTAAATGTTGATTTGTACATGTATTTGTTGTTGTTGTATTATTTCATGAAGTTTCATAAGTGCCTGTCTACTTTGTTCAAAGAAGAAATAAAGAGATGTGATTGGGTTGCTTTCAGTGACGAGTCTATGTTCCTAAAAAACAGAAATCCCAAAGTGCAAATGGTTTTATTCATCTTCATCTGACATTTCGTTCAATAACATCTTTACAGCTGATTCCGCATACTCTGCAGTCGGCCTGCACAGTATTTACAGTTACATGGCAACACACAGGAGACAAATTCAGTATTATTGACATGATGCAAATAGCAGGAGTGAGCAACATATAGTTTTAAATGTAAACATTTATTTCCAGTTGACACCTGAGCACATTATGTCATCACCATGAAACACGTCATGAGCTAAATCTTTATCCATATTTACAGATTACATTATGTACAATCGCTGTGTGCGACATTTAGTCTGAGGTACCTTTAATTAGTTTCAGCTACACACACACACACGCACACACACACACACACACACTCGGCCAACAAGAAGGAGAACTGTGGTCAGTGGTTGTTCATATAAACATTTAAAAATAATAAACATAATGTACTTGTATCAAACAAGTCTACAGTTGCATCAAGTTTTTTGTACGTGTTGGTGTATGATGCTTACAGTTAAATGCTAACCTTAGCATGCTCACTATGACACCACTAACATGCTGATGTTAACTGTCTGTGTAGCACAAAGTACAGCTGAGGCTGTCGGGAATGTTGTGAGCTTTGTAGCTATTTGGTCACAAAACAAAATGCTACATGACAGACATGATGATGGTTCCAGATATAAAGTTTAAGTCATCTTGAGGGGGGAATGTATGTGTGTACAAACTTTCATGACCATCCATTCAATAGTAAAGATATTTCACACAGACTAACAGAACATAATGTTGGAACGATGAAGAGAGAAAAAAGTGCAGTTGTCAATATATTTCATTTTGGACCAAAGCGCCGATGCCAGACACACTTGCTTATTACTAAAACAACACATATATGCAATCTGTGACTGTAGAATAGAATAGAATAGAATAGAATAGCAATGGCATGAATTGTCCACGCAATTCAGTTCATAGAAGCTCATCTCTGTTTTTCCACATAGTAATTTACAATGTTGTGACTTGTTGACTGATAATGGAGTAGATTTAGTCCACATGTTGCAGTAACGGTCAAACTAAACATCTGCTTAGCGACTGTGTACTTGAGACAAAACTAAAAGTAATCTGAGATAAATTTCAGAAGTGGGAGCTTCAGTTTCTCCCCTGGAATGTCATCCGGCAGTAATTCAGCAGAGTTTAGGCCGCATATAAAACTGCCAAAGAAAGGATAAGGACATCCAGTACACAGGTCATGCTATAGATTCCTCCTCTGTGACTGCTGGTGGCTGCCAGACTCTGTCACTCATGATGCTATCACTGATCCCCAAGGCAACACAGGCCATTAGGTTAAGTGCTTGGAGCCCTGTTGTGTAACAGTCCCTTTTAATAAACATCTTGCATCTTATATATACTCAGCTCATCTCTGGCTTTATCCATCGATTGTTTAACATCAAATGGAAAAAGCTCTGCAGATGTCACCTTTCTTTCCACACAGTATTCTGAAGTGGGGTTCATTTCAAAACTATACGGATACCACCAGGAACTCTGCATTGCAGTAGAAATCTGTCTGCCAATGTATCAGTGATACTGACCTTTATGTAAGTATCAGGTACAATGAAAGTACCCTGATTCTGACCAGGATCTTTTTTCAAATGTTACCCAATTGTTCAAATAAGGTAAAGATAAAAACCTAACCAATTCTTTTGGTATAGTAGTAGTGTGTCCATAGGTCATATTTGACAGGTAGAATTACAGCAGACAAAGATTGGCTTCAGTAAGCAATATCAACTGCAGCTGTGTGCAGTAGACAGAAACAGAGAGTGGAGATAGCGCTACGTCTCAGATAGCAGAGAGGTGCTCCTGACAAGCAGACGCTCGGCGTGTAGTAGGACTGGATTTGGTGAACATGGTGATCTGGGTGCTGAAGTTGTGGCCGTTGCTACCTATGGAGGGTTGCTGGTACTTAGTGTCGGCACCAAGGAACCGCTGCAACATCCATCTGCGCCACTTACGCTTAATCTCCGCTTGTACCTGCAGCGCAGTCCAGGAGGTAGACAAACAATGTGAAGAGGGGGGAAGGAAAATGGTTTGATCACAGGTGGAGATTTAGTGACAGAGAACTCTGTTTTCTTCTTTGAATTGACTCACCTCTCCGTTCATAAAACAGTACAACACAGCGACGACAAAGCCCTGTAGAAGAGAGAAGATAAAGCAAACCGTCCAGTAAGAGCTGTTGTTGAAAAAGAAGAAATACCACTATGACAGTATAGCTGGGGTAATGCTCCAAATATTTGTGCATAAATAATGATCATAAAATTAGGATTAACTTGAGGTTCAGAAAGGAGGAGACTTGGATCCTCTGGGAACATTTCCCAGGAGATATCATTCTGAGCTAAAAAGGTTATAAATCCCAAATACTTTCCATTTCTTGGTTTCCATCACTGTGCTTGGCTCTTAGCGCTAGAAGTCAATTTAATACCCAGTAAATCAGCAACCTCATTATTCCAGTTAAGAAAACTAAACATGTCAAACAAACAATCCATTCAATCGCAAGCAGTCTCCAATCTACCGCACAGTTTTCATGTAACCTTACACTTAAATTTAGGACATTTATTTTTGTTTTCTCTTTGACCTGGCATCAACTTTAAAGTATATTGAATGACATCACTGGACACATCAACGACCCCTCCTAGTATTACTGTTGGAGGCGGTAGTACTGTTTCTAGATAAATCACCCATGACTTTATAAGTTGTTTGTTACTTTACCTGGAATGACCCAAGAATAAGATCAAACACCAGCCTCACAGGCTTTTGGATGTGGTCCGGGATGAAGGCAAAAATGATGTAGTTTATCCCAAATAGAGGTATCAGCAGCAGTGTGGATTTAGCCAGTCTCCTGAACAAGACAAATTATAAAAATAAAAGTCACTATGATTGTTCAACACCTACAACATAATGACAGCTAACATAGTTGTATTCTACACAATAAGGCTGCAAACATATGACAGACATGTTGACGTCTCTGTAAGAAAACCTACGAATACTGATTGGATTCCTTCCTTCCAATGTCGGGGCAGTTCATCTTCTGCCGCAATATCCGGATTATACAGATGAAGAGTAAAAAGTTCACCTGCGAAGAAAGAAACAGACGGCTCAATGTGACCGCGTCGTGCAGAGCAGCACAGGAAACCCACAAAGTGGCAATCTGACTCACAAGTATCGTGACTAAAATAGGTGTTTTAATGATCCACCACGGTTTGTCCTGTATTGACTCCCAGCATCTGTCGGAAGACACGAAAGAGTCAGGGACAAACAGCCTTGTTCAAAATAAGCCAGACTATGAGAAGGTTAACATCGACATGCTAGGAGATGTTACTGTGTTAGCATGCTAACATTAGCTAATTAACAACAGGAACATCAGTTGCAAACACCCTCAAATGAAAAGCTCACGTCTAATTAGACTAGTAAATAATCGTGAACTCTCTTAAACCTACATAGACAACTATACGCCTTGGCAGAGTTAAATAACTTTATTCTCCCAGACAGTATCAAGTATTATACATCATGTGATTCACTGGAACATGTCCGTTCTTTCTGGTTCAATGTTAAGACAAGTTGTGTAGAACATGTGTGTGCACAGCAATATTTAATGAGGAATAAAAGAAATAACTCACCCAGGATCCTTTAAATAAGTCTTGGTTATCACCCATGCTGATATGAAGATGGCTGGAGCCACTGCAAAGCAGAAACATAAACAGAATTGGTTGTAAATTAGTTTAACATTTGATACAGGGAGGAACTCGGTTATGTCCGCTGTGTCAGAACAAACACGCCACTGACTCAACACCACCATATACGACAGTGAGGTTAGAGCTTGTGTACACTGTTAATCTTTCTGATGAATTTATAGTTAACAAAGACCTTGCGTAATGTTTTATTCTGGTTATGCTTATCGTTTTTGACAGGAATCATATGCACTCTGTGCCAATAGTACTTCATGCTGCAAAAACATCACAGGCTTGTTTCCTCTTTCCTGCTGCTGACACTAGATTTCTGGTCTATTAATAGAAATACTTTCTCGATATCTCAGAATAGATTACATCAGAAATTAGGCAAATGGTTGTTGAAAATACATTTTAAAAAAAAAAGATTTTCTAAAAGCATATAACATACATCAAACGTTTACTGTGCAGCGTCTGCCCGCTTTGTTTGGTGAGGAAATGACTCACACGGATTTTAAAAAAACAAGCACAGTGGCAGTTTCCTGCAGCAGATCAATCAAAAACTAAGCAAAAGTCATTCATATGCAGAGGAAAATGCATTTACCTTTGCATTATTACTTGCAAATACACTTACATATATTCATGCATGTTGTGGCTGTTGCAGTAAAAACAAAACAGACGTTCGATATGCATGTCTTAGAGTTGATGGTTCCTGAGAATGTGCTTGTGTGAACACTGAATCCATCAACATATGGTGCACCTACCCCAACCAATCAGGATGTACCACCAGAAGTACTTCCTCTCAGAGAAGAAGGAGACGGCTAACAGAGCGTGCAGATACAAGCCTTCCACCAGCAACCAGAAGTAACTCGCCATGACCCCATACTGGAAGAAAACCACCACTGCCTTACAGCCCACCTGCAAAGCAACCAGGATGTTAGTGCTTCAGGGCATTGTTGGAGAATGATCCGTTATATATCCGGTTAGTCCGAGAATTATCAGAAGAATCCATTGTAACAAATTCACATTAAATTGTTTGTGTAATGGTACATATCGTACATGTACAAATACTCGGCTTACATAATAGTGGAGTCTATGGGGCAGCTGAAGGTTACTATTGTCACTGTTCATGGAGGAAAACGTGTGAGATACACAGTATGAAGACAGCTGTATTTGTCAGGACGTTAAAATAGGCAACGAAGTTGTACACAACACACACAACGTCTCTATTTATGGGGGGACACACCTATCAATTTATTTTCACAGCACAGGTTGGAACAGGTGTGTTGAAGTTTGTGTTGGCACGTCTTTGGTTTCCAGAGGCTTAGGCTTGCACACTGCAAATGAATAGGATTCGACAGTTTCTTACTGCATCCTACTATGAATTGAATATGAATGAATATACTATATATACTGCGTTCATTGGTAGTATGTACTTGGCGGTTTCAAAACCGGCCATGCTCTCCATGTTGGAGGCAAACTGAGATCATATTTGAATGAAAAAGAGCATCCCGGTGCATCGCTAAGGTTTCTGGAGAGAGTCGCAAGTAAATAAAATAAAACTATATAATAAAGGTCTGAATGTTATTTATTGACAAAGCTCTTTGTAGTTCAGGATTTTAATGTTCAGCAAACAGGAACCCTCACAACATCCTGCTGGACAGATGAATGGGGAAACATCGCCTCAGGAGTGGAAGGGACTTGGCAAACACTGCTACACCCAAAAGCACTTGAGTGTCTGCATGTTAGGTAAACTCCAAGACAAAGCTTTAATGTCAGTGAAGCCTGAGTGAATAGTTAAAACAGATGCAGCCGAGGACAGAAACAAACTCATACATCATCTACGATGCAGAGAAAGCATCAATACACTGTGTGGCTTCTCGAATAAAATGGACAAGTTGAACAAGATAAGAGTGTTGAGAAGGGTCCCTCTTTACTTACAGCTGACTGGCAATTGTCCATCTCCCCGACATCATACAGAACTACATCCTTGATGAAAACAGCGACGGCTTTCAGTATGAAAGACACAAACAGATGCATGTGGATGTAGTTTCTTGTGCAGTGAAGCTTCCTTTAAAAGAAAGAAAAATAAACCGTTAGATGATTGATGACTGATGTTCCAATCATTAGCGGAGAGCATCAGGAATATTCCTTAATTAAGTCCTACTGTTCAAATATGAACTGTTTACACGACCGGCTGCACTTCCTCTGATGAAGTGTTTGTTTATGTCGACATGGCATGTAATCGCAATTAATATCACTAAAACTACTTGAGACTTGGCTTAGAAATATGATTGAGAGCAAACATTGACAGGAAGTATGTATGTATATTAGCGGAGGATCGCAGGAATAATAAACACTTACACACCTTCAATATTGGGCTTGCCTGCCTGCTTTTGCTGAAGTGCAGTCCAGGTTTTACCTTAAAATGTAATAACCCATGTCTTTCGATTCCTCTAATTGGCTCTGCTGTGCTGCCATCAAAATGTCAGTCTGCATGTAAACTCATAAAATCGTCAAGAAAAAGCTGTTGAATCTG
Source organism: Macroramphosus scolopax (assembly GCA_901007825.1). Classification (NCBI taxonomy): domain Eukaryota; kingdom Metazoa; phylum Chordata; class Actinopteri; order Syngnathiformes; family Centriscidae; genus Macroramphosus; species Macroramphosus scolopax. The sequence continues at coordinate 76,821 of CAAKHC010002825.1, read as the reverse complement.
GATTTAGTCGGAAAAACACGTATTTATCAGTCAGAGCCAAATGTGCAAAACCTCTACTCTCAGCATAAACAAGAACATTTGGGGGATTTTTTTTCAGAGGAAATGTGACTAATGTAAATTCTGCTCAGGTGTTTTCAAACAAGCCTTTCCAGTGAACTTAGGATTTCCGACGAGTTGTGTAAAGCCATCAGGCGAGTCATCCAAGCAGGGCGACTGCAGTTACATAGCATCAAGCAGCTGCCTCGTCTGCAGCCGAACATAAACAGCAAACACTGCTCACATCCTGTGTGTCTGCTCTCGTGTCCTAACCATTCATAACACCGAGGGGTAAACACATCCCTTTTTGTTTGGCACATAACGCACAAACATTCTAAAAGCATGCCTAATTGAAAACTAACTGTTTTATTTATTCGAGAGCGCACCCACTGGCAACATGCTGCGGACAACACAGAAGAGAAAAGATGCAACAGCAGGTAACATCAAAGTTGGACGACTCATCCCACTAAATCTGGCTTTACTAACATTACTGGGTGAAATACACTGGAAAACTTCTATAAAATGCCGGAAGCATGTTGTGAAATGACGGACCGGCAGGGTTTTATCACCCTAAATGCTGGAAAAAGGTGTTTGATGACCATTATGCAGGGACATTAAGCAGCAATTTGATGGATCTGCTTACCGAAAGAGACACAGTATGATGATGGCGATCGTCAGAGAAATGAGCGACACAGTGTGACCAATGGTGTAACCTACTTTGATAGTGCCATAGAAGAAAACTCCCTGCAAAACGAAGAAAACAGTCAGTTTATATTCACTGAAACCTGTTCAGGTGGACTGAGACCAACATTACGTCAGCAGTAGCAAACAGGGGCCGGAAGAGTCTCCGGCTGCAATACTGACCGTCTTTACATCCATTGTGTTGTTAGGATTATATCCACAGTCTATTGTGTAGTCTATGCTGCTCGGGGTCCAGCCGTCTTCAGTGCACGTCTTTGACAGGTTCCCTAAAGAGCAGAAGGACAGAGGGAGGACTGAACATTCTTCATATCAGACACCTTGTAAATCATTGCTGTGGCAGCTGCACTGTAAACAACCACTTTCATTAAAAGTAATGCATCATAAAATGGGGGGGG
>CAAKHC010002825.1:0-65977 GCA_901007825.1 Macroramphosus scolopax | reverse complement strand
TTTGTACATTTGGCAGCGAGCGCACCACCTCAACACACACACACACACACACATTCTCAGTTCAACACATTTGCTGCTCAATTGTTAATCTGATCTAAAGCTTTCAGAACATTGTCTGTGATTGTGTAAAAACACCACAATAAGCATAGTTAATTTATTAGGAGCTTGCTAATGTTAACCACTGCAAACATTTGACCCCATTAATGTTGACCTCTCTTGTGCCCTTTGGCAGCAGTGAGTTTCCTGTTTTGTGCCATAAGCAGCCACACAGATCCACAACACCTGGTGACAGCCGGGGATGTTTGATGCCAATCAGAGCCTTTTATATTCAAAGTATTATTTCACAAAATGAATGTGCTTCTTTCTCCACTGCGAGACGAGGATGGGGAATCAACGTATGAGCTGCCAGTCGCCATGATATTTTTAATAGAGGCAATGATCATAATTATGGATGTGCAGCAAACCGAGAGGGAAATTATCTTCTCAGCAGAGAAACAGGGAGCAATGTAAATCATTGTCTGAGTGCTCTGTTAAAGAACCTTTATTAAAAGCAATGGGGCAATTACAATTTGACAACCCTGCAATCACAACAGCCTCATCTTCTCAGAAATTAAGATAAAGTGCTGTTTGCATTTAAAAAAAAAACATAAGAAGAGGATCTACTGCCTGCACTAAGGGCACTGAACACTTTAATACTGCAGGTCATTTGTATCCTTGATGGCTCACCATTGTCTCTCTGACATCTGGTTGGTCCAATGCTTTGGGTCAGCTTGAAAGATATTCTGCAATTCATGTTCCACTGAGAAAAAAATCCCATTAACTTTGGTGATTTCCCCAATTTTTATCCTAGCGTCAACATGAGGTTGACATTTGGGGTTTTGAATGTGACACCTCGACAACTATTATGTGGATCATGATGACATTTAGTTCAGACATTCACCTGAGGAAGAATTCCGGTCAGTACGACAATGGTAAACAAGCATGGTAAACAACATAGCTGCTAAACATCAGCATGCTGGTATCTCAATGAAGCACTTAGCTCGTAGCACCGCTGTGCAGCCAAACACTGCTACTGGCGTGGCTGTCAAACGTGTTGCTGAGGTTGCATGTGAATATTTATCACATGCAAGTTCATGAAAATTATCTTTTTACTGATGAGATGGAAACGTAAACTCACATTTTTAAGTCCACAAAGTCTCTGAATGCGCCCCTATAAGGTACGAATGCAGACATGTACCCATCCATTATTAATGATTAAACATTTGCCATAGTCTTTAAATGACAAAGTAGAGAGATGATGCAGGGAGTTATGGTTTAAACATTCATTATTGCTGCTCTGAAACAAGCCCATTCTAAATCGCATATCTTTCCATTCTAAAATATTCCATAAACGATGAAAGCATGACACCATGTCTCTGGTTATCTAATCTCAGTCATTACTGAGAGGCAGCGCCTAAGGGTGGGTGCTTCTTCAATACCAAACATGCTTAGGAAAGTCAGAGAGGAAGATTCAGGGACATTTCTGAAAAAGTTTACCTTCTTCCTAACCAAAGACAAGATGATGCTTTGTTTTTTGTTTTATGTTTCTCTCTCTTTTGCAACCATCCACTTCTGAAGCCACTATACCCCCATGCAGATTGTAGACAGTATATATATATATATATGTGTCTATGATGCAACAGTTATGGTTGACAGCTGCTTTCAAGACGGATGGCATTAGTCACTGCTCTGTTGTCTGTTAATCCTTCTGACCTATAAAGATGTGAACAGTCAGTGTTGTCAATGTCATCAAAGGGGTTTGTTCCATGCAGGTTTGGAGCCAGATGACTTACGTCTGACTGACAAGTGTCCTAACAATAAGTCATTGTCATTATCTTGCCACCTGCTTTTCAGTGAGCAGTCAGACACTATGAAAACTGAGGTGTCACAGATGCCTCTGATGATTCACTTCCATTTGTGGAACTGAATAACGGACTGGTTCACAAGCCGGCATTGCAGATATTTCAGTATTAATACCTCATCTTCACAGAGCTAGAAACAACAGGGGAAGATACATGTGGAAGTGAAAGGAGATAATATGAAGGCACATTTAAAACAGGTGCGTTCACAGTCACACGCTGTTTGCCAAGAGATCATAGTCTGCCAGTCAGTACACAGACAGATGGAGAGAAAAAGGAAGCTGGCAAAGTCTGTGACGTTTTGTTTGAATGATCCATCAGTGTTTCACGTCGGTCGAAGCTTTTCTATTTAACTTACAGTAAAAGCCGGGAAATTAGAGGACTAGCTGCTGCAAAGCTATTTAGCAGATGATGTTATGACGGCTACGTTTCTGTTTCCCACTTCAGATTGTTTTAAATGACTACGTAACATAAACTGCGTTGTAGGAAAGACTTTTCAGAAAATATTTCACATGAAATTAAAGTGTCATCCAAGCAGTAATGTAGGTTTGTTCAGGTTTGAGTGGATAACAGCTCTAACTGATACCAATAAGCAGTGCAATATAAAATGTTGCACTGGTACCTCTCATCACATGACCATGCTCTAGTGGTTCAATTAGAATAGTGATTTCTTTATCTTGATATTTTTTAGATACTAATAGAAACAAAAATATAAAGTGTAAACATGAAATAATATTTCGTTTCACAGTCCTTTAAATTGTTTCATGTTTCCTGTCCTACTGGCCCAGCACTGCCTTGTACATACAGTCTTTGCTGTGAGGCCTAGTGAGTCATCATACAAACAGTGACATTTGGGCCACACAAATAAACCTCATCCTCTTTTGCTACTGAGCACTATCTACTGAGCACTATCACTGATGTGATCTACAATCGTCTTCTGTGGTATTTTTTTTAATCTGAAATGCAAGATTGAAGTCACATTTACAGGAAAATATATTACAAAAAAGTGCTGACGGTAAAAACACAACATTTACTCGAACCTATCATTCAATTAAAGATCAAACGGTCACTCTGTATACTTTTTCTTCTGTTCTCTGAAATGTTTTATCATAAATTCATTCACATTCACATTCTCTTACCCGAATAATTTAATAAGAATTTGATTTTGAATACAGAGACTCAACTTTGATATTGGACCTTCACCGTGCAGACTGATTGATTGACACAATCCAGCTGTTTTCACGTTCATCTGCTGAAGGGGCAAAGCTTCTCGGTGCCCACCTTCAATCTGAGTTTAAGATGTATCCAATACGTGTATGATTTTTGACATCACAACTGGAAAGCCATTGAAACTGGAAACCATTGGAAACGATTGGAAACCCCATCTTGTTCAGTATTTCAACTTTTGAAAATAAATCCAATAGCACATTCGGACGGATAGATGGATGGATGGATGGATGGATGGATGGATGGATGGATGGATGGATGGATGGATGGATGGATGGATGGATGGATGGATGGATGGATGGATAGATAGATAGATGGATAGATAGATAGATGGATGGATGGATAGATAGATAGATAGATAGATAGATAGATAGATAGATAGATAGATAGATAGATAGATAGATAGATAGATAGATAGATAGATAGATAGATAGATAGATAGATAGATATCATGTTATCTATCAGTGGCATGTTGGCCATGCCACTGCTGCCACCTACTGGCCACAAGTCTTATTATACAAATCCTGCCCTTATCCAATTGGTTGCTTCGACATGACGTAACCATAGCGAACAAGGAAGTGGAACCAGCTTTCGATTTCTGTGACAATTCATCTCACCTGTTATTTTGTTTCTGGTACGTTTTGTTCAATTTCCGCATATGTCTCCTTCCTCTAATTATTCTCCTAGAAAATACACCTACAACTTCAGACTGTGAGTGCAGTAGTTTACATTGTGAACTTTTCTGCCTTGTGTTGGCTGTGTTGTGTGAAACATCCTACAGATATGGGGGACTTTCCTGTAAATCCGCTGGTTTTGATTGGTGTGGGATCCAGCTTCGCCTTTTCTGGCCTGTTCTATCATCTATACCAGGAAAAGAAAAAAGAGTTGAAAAAGTTGAAGGTAAGTTGGACATTCTTTTAAGTACCTGCCAGCTCTTAATAGATTTCTGATGCAAGGTTTTAAAAAGCCTTTCTGTTTTAGGAGATACCGTTTTTCAAACCAGATCAACATTTGGTCAGAGTTCTGAAAGCAGCTCCCCACAAGAGGCTTCAATATGTTGCTGTAGAAGGTGATAATATTTCTAGAAAAATACCAACTTAAGTATGTTCTCTGGTATGGTTTCCATGGAGATGAGGGACTGATCATGTCTGTTTCAAGGTCTGGTCCAGGCAGATGGGGAGCCCCTTGCCAGCAAGTTTGTCCCACGATGCTTCGGTGTGATTCAGAAGATAGCAGTGGAGGAACGCTGGGACTACTGGAACTCCGTCACAAAGACATGGTATATATTACGTCTAAATGACACCATTAAAAATCACTTTTTTTAATCAAACTACAAGCCCATTACTTAATAACAATATGATCCCTTTTCCAGGAACTCTCAGACAACGAACAGGGCAGAAACCAACAACTCTGTGCCCTTCTGTCTAGTTAACCCTGGGGTCTACATCACTGACTTTCATGTGAAGGTGAAGAACCCTTTAGAAAGCTCGGGGTGCTTCTTAGAGAGGGTGTACCACCGAGTAAGACACGCTGAGCAGGACCTGGTGAACCTGGTGCTGCAGGGCATCAGTCAGGAGAAACCTATGTCGATGGAGGAGAGCGAGGAGCTGCTGCGGGTGGGCAGCACACTGACTGGGTTTGGGGAGGTGGTGTTGGAGGGAGGCAAGGTGATGAGGCTGCAGGCCCCACAGGATGGCCGTAAGTATATTTTAGTGCCAACAGACTACAGGAGCTTCATAGACAGGCACGAGAGATCGGCTAGCATGTGGAAGATGCTCACTGCTGTGACTGGTGTCACTGGCACTGGTCTTTTGGCCAGGGTTATTTACATGCTCGGAAAACAGGACGATCGATCCAAGTAGGCAAGAAGAGCTGTCTCACTGTATTTTGGATGTCCCAACACTGCCTTTGGTGTTTTGTCAAAGATTTCTAATCAATATCATGCTTTAATTTGTTTCACTGGTGGGGAAAAAGTGGAATAATCTATTTTCACTGAAATTCCATCCATAATTAACATAATGATAAAATGTATGACTGTTGGTGTTATGGGCTTTGTACACTTCAAGGGAGCCTGGGACCAAATCTTATCAAATGAAGGTCCGTCGTCTAAGTTGTGATGGCCAGTTCATTGAAAGGTTTGATAACCACTAATTTTAAGAAGAATGTGACTGCTCAGTAATCAAAGTACTGTCGGCTATCTCACTCACACGTACCACGAGGTGTAAAGGTAACCTATTGGAACAACTAGGTAGGTGATCACATGTATGCTCAAATTGAACAGCATTAAGAAGATATTTTGCAAACATCTGCTACATTTAAAATCCTCATTTCCCTTAATGATAGCAGAAATTCCTTTTTTTGTAAAGTTCTTTTTCATGTGAAATCCTCAATATCTCAAGTAACAAGAGGAACAATTGTCTTTTTATAATGGCGATATATAAAAATGGATTCATATGCAAGTGAAAGATGCATGTTGAGCTGTGACAAATGAAAAGGAGGGGAAAGCAAATCATGTAGCTAAATAACCTTTTCTGTCATGGGGGCATCAATTATCAGGGGCAAGTGATAAGTGATGGGGAACTTGTCACAGGTGTTTTATGCACATTTATGCACATTTATGCACATTGTTTGATATAAAGATTCATGGTAGATAAAATCTTAAGTCCCATTTAAGTTGGACATTTTTTTGTGATTAAACTATTTTTGTAATTTTGGAACTTCTATGTTGTCAAAATACAATCAAGCTTCTATTTTCATATTTTACTTTTCATTAAAAGATGCAAAGATTCTTTAAACCTTCAGATTTTAACTGATCAGAGATCTGACTTATGTCTTGATAGTCAGAATGGATTGAAATTAAATTCTTCTTGCAAAATCATTGTTTCTCCTGAATTGTTTTATGAACTCCAGACGGTGAAAGTTTAAAAGTGGGATTTTTTTGGTCTCTTTTGTACCTAATTAAACTTATTTTCCAAGCCACATTGCAATATTTATTCTTTCTTCAACATATTTCCAAGCATTCTGAGAGTCTTCTTCCTTTATTCCAATAATTACATTCATAGCAAACTGGCGGTACCAGAAGATCTCGACGGTTAGTGGCGGCAGACAGCTGTTGAACATCTTAGGATGAATAGCTTCAACCCCCTCAAGGGCACAAGTTCAAAAAATTGTCCTTATCCTTTATTCTCCTTCTTCCTCGGCCTCCTCCAGCCACTGGATGAACTTCTGAAGCTTTTGAGAGAAAAACAAACAGTGACGTCAGAAAATCCGTGTTAAAAAAAGTGACCGCAGGTAAGTGAACAGGCATGGAATAAACTTCTTATGAAACACAGTTCGAGAAATTAAGTTATGAATGAAAAGAATACAAAGATGCTCCTATATTCACACTCTGTAAGCAGCTTGAGATTGCTTTTAGCTTTGAAATGTGCTATATAAATCCAATATATTATTATTATTATTATTATTATTATAATTATAAAGATAAACTGGAGTTCAGTGTGTGACCATGCAGACCCCCAATGGCTCTCAAGCATACAGCTGTATTGCAGCTACAGAGGCCAGGTGACTCTTCAGTGCATCTTTTCTAAACAAACACTTTCATTACAACGGTATAGATAACAAAACTGCCTTTTACACTCTTCATTTACCATTCGATTTCTCAATAGATTTAATTTTCTGTTTTAGTTGAATCTTTTGAACATGCGCTTTAGGATCCCAGATTTGTCTTAACCATACAAGAAATACTCAAAATGTGTCGTGTGATATCGTAAAAAATAGCTGAAATACTTTCATAGTCCCAAAAGTACTTCTAGTCTCCACTCGCCGTGAGAGCTCTAGTCAGGGTTTGTGTACCGCAGCTTCAAGTTGCCAGAAAACGTGGTTTTAACCGTATAACGGGCGTGGTCTTCATGATAACACGGGGAGGGGGTGTGAACAATTACACCATGCAGTGCTGCATTGGCTCAAAGTAGGAGATAAAAAGGTTCCTGAAAACGAAGCTGCAGTTTCTGCCACGTGTACACAAGTAAAGGGTTAGTTCCCCTAACAATTCTGAGAACCTTTGAGAATATGTTTCTCCAGTCATAAAGCAATCTGTGCTCATACATCATTCACAGTGACGCTCAAACATCCAACTCAAGGAAGAAAAAAATTATAGAGAGATTATAATCTTGTCATTTCTTTATGCCACAGAAGGTGACCATTCAACCTGTCGATAGTACAATGGGGAGTCCTTTGTGCTCTGGAAGCCAGACAATTCAGTTCCTACCCCCTGGTTCTTGCGGAGCTGCCTGCTCTTGTCAAACGTGGCTCCCTGGGAGAACCAGCGCAGAATCATCTCCTCCACCACGATGTCAAGCTCGTACATCCTCATCAGGATCTGGATTACAAATAATGCAGCATTTATATATCGCCCATGAACACACAGTCTTTGTTGCAATATGAGTTGACTTCGACATTAAAACTCAATATCTCAGCAGATCACTGACTGTCTGTGGTAGTGCTGATTGAGCCTGACCTTGCCCATAGCAGCCCAGTGGTCCTCCTGCTCCAGGAAGTGCTCCTCAAAGGCAGATAGACAGTCCAGATGATCCTGTGCTCTCTTCACGTAATTCTTAAACACTGGAGCCCATTTCTCCAACAACTGAGGAGAAAAAAAAAGGAAAATGTTTTACATCTTGATCCACTGTGTCATGTCTAAACTAAAAGCCTCAAGTAATAAGTTGAAAATAATCACCGGGAGAAGAACATCGACATATTGGGATGTGCTGAGCTGTGGCCCTTGCTGCTGTAATGGGAACTCCAACAGCACTCGGGTTAAAATCTGCATCACCTCCTTTAGAGTGATATTGTAGGCGTACCTGGAAAAACACAGGATGTCACACTGGATACGAGTCAAAACTCATGTTGAGAGCAAACAATCATAAATAATGACTTACTTGAGAGAGTTGATCTCCAGTACAAGATGGTCACAGCTGATATTTTCCTCCAAGCCCCTCTGCAGAGTCCCCAGCACCTCCATCTGGAAGACTAAACACAAGCAGACCAACACTCAGAGGAAAACTTATACACTTATTTAACAGACAAACAGAGAAGCAATTTTTATGTATATGAAAAATGTTATAGCCTATAGGTGCTTAGTAAGTCATTTCCAACATGGCGGCTGGGTCAGCAACTTTTCCGTCTTACAACTAAACAGACCACTAAGGTATGTTAATGATAATATTTTAGGGGAGATCTGGGCAGTAACAGCTTCATACAGGATTAGCATTGCTAAGAATCTATACCTTGATCAATATTGCACTGGACAGACCTCATTTTCATAAAAATACAGAGTTGTTATTGTGCAAATTCAGGTACCTTCAGCGCATTATCATCAAAGACAGCCTGTTGTCATCACTGCTTTTGTTGTCTGTGTTTTATCAGTTAACTTGGCTCTCACCTTTGTCATCATCCATCTCAGGGGAGGGGATAACTGGATCATCAGGACCATCAGGCTCACTGTCCTCGCTTTCGCTCTCAGGGTCAGGGTTCAACACCAAGCCTGGGGAACAAGAAATAAACCTGAATCTTTAACCTGAGCCAATACCAATAATTGACTTAAAAGTCCAGGCTCAGCTGCCGTCCTACCCCAGAGACACTGTGACAGCTCTTCATCCTCTGTGTCATCCAGACTGCTAGCTTTCCAAATGTAGCCTTTTCCGTCTGCTCCAACTTCAGCTGGGTTGAAGGCTGAAAGACAGAAGAAAACATAATTCACTACATGAAGCATTAAAACAGTTTGCTGAATCTATTAAAACATACTCAATACACACCTTTCTGTTTGGTTTTGTCTTTACTGTTACCCACCACAGCATCATCACTGAGGAATTCATCCTCATCCTCCTCTTCCTCCTCTGCTGGATGGTGCATGGACACCACAGTGCCTTCTGGTAGAGAGATCTGTGGTCCAATCACCACCTTAAACATACAGACACACGGGGCAAAATAAGTCTGGTGATGCTTCAAATTTCTACTAATATGACTCCATCAACTACAATGTAAAACCTTCCCACTTAAGCAAGAACATTTTCAAAAGCTGTGCACAATGAGGTGAAAATAGGCAACAAATGAGTAGGTCTTAGTTGGCCGGTAAGGACGATATTCAGCATAACTTGCCTTACTCTCGGCAAGATAAGTGTCAAATTATTCCTTTCACATATTTTCTGCACAGGCCCTAGAACGTTCATCGACAGAGGATCTAGCAAACCTGTTATCCAGAAAAAGCAGAATAATCCAAGATGATTAAATGTGTTGCCAAAACTTTCCGACCTGTGTTCAAAACACTTAGCTGAGAGTGAAAATAAAAGTTGCAGATTTTAACAGGAAAGCTTTTCTTCTTATTTAGTGGTGAAGTTATTTACAATCAGGAGTAGATTATGACTTGACATGTGTTGCTTACATTGTATGCTAGGACACACTGTTTATTAAGGATCACGCCTTCTTTGACTTCAGCCTTGTCGCAGACGACAGCCTGGCTGATCTTCACATTACTGGCAATGTGGACATTATTCCAGATGTAGGCATGGTCCAGGATTACATTGTCACCTGTTGCAGTAAAAAAATATTTCTTTAATTCCATTGTTATATCTTTGATATCAAATTCAAACACTCATAAATAACATATCAGTTAAGTGTAGGCCAGTGAGCATACCTAAGGTGCAGTTGTTACCGATGACACTGTTAGAGATGCAACAGTTAGCACCAATGCTGGTGTCAGAGCCAATGAGAACGTTCTCCTCCATCTGGCTGCCGTGACCAAGGCTGACTCCTGAACCTCTGTAGACATTGTGGCGAGAGTATGTGCAGCTCCGTCCTTTTTCGTCCACAAAATTAGACTCCGGGGTGAGAGGGTAGACCCACCGCCTCACAAGATCCGACGACACTGAATCATACATGAGTAAGTTGGAAACTCGGACACCATAACCGTCCTTTGTCACATGCATGTGTATCTGATTGCCGAAGATCTGAAAAGAAAAAAAACGTTCATTGTTATGTTTTCATATATTAATCTTATATGTAATCTATGAAGTAGTTATTGGCATGCTTGAAACAAGAGGGGGGCGGGGGGCATTAGGTTGGTTGCATCTGCAACCTCATCAAAAGATGTCACTAAATCCAACACACTGATTCTTTAAATGAAAATAACGATTGTAGTCTGATACCTCTTCATTGACCAAAATCCCTCTGACAAAGTCGTTCCTAGTTTGGTAGTCAAAATTGTCAGTGAAGAGCTCGGCAACCTAAAAAAGGAAGACGGAACGGTGTTATCTCTTTAAACAATGAAAGTTGATCAGTTCCTGCCTCTGGATAGATGCTGACCTGTGGCGAGCAGATGCTAATGTGGCAGTCCAGCACGTCATATCGGATTTCAAACTCGTCACTGCCACTGTGGAAAATGTTCTGCAAAACACAAAGAGGAGCAGCAGTGGTTTAGTATAATCAACATTAGACAAAACACAAAGCATTAGCGGGGAAGTTCACTTAACATCATAAGACAGCCCCTTTTACTATGTACAAAATTGTGAAAATATCTGTTACCATGGGGAACTGCAGCTTCTTCAACCCTCGTGTCTTTTGGTAGTGTAAAATCCGTTGACTCTTGCTGTCTATAGCAATGATCATGTCATCTTCTTCACAGCGAGACCTGTGACCTGGTGATGATTCTTTCAAGATCATCGTCATCACCGAGATGTTCTTCTCCAGCTTTCGACGCTGTCTAAAGTTCACAACATGACATTATGAAAAGGATGAGGTCATTAAACATTGTGGTGTCTGTGGCAAAGACCGCTTAAGTTGACCCCATCTTTTTTGATTATATAAAATCACACTCAAAAGCAGCTCAGTGTCTTACCTGTGCTCCAGCAGGGCCTGACTGATATCAATATTCGATACTACATCTCCGTAGACCAACAAGAAGTCTGAGCGCACGAGGGATTTTGCATCAACATCTCTGAGCACATCCCCGAGGGATCGGTACAGGTCCGATGTGATGATGTGGATTGTGTTTGGAGAGGTGGGTCGACACCATTTAGACTTCCTGCCAGACAAAGTGTCAGATTAAAACATTGAATCCTATTTGCACAGAGGTGGTTCCTCCCAAAACATCAATGAAACTTACAACAAGTGCTCCTTGATCTTAGGGGCCATCCAGCAGCAGAAGACAAATGTTTCTTGTACTCCAGTAGAGGTGAGGAACTCCAGCGTGTAGTCGATCATGGCAACATTACCGAGTGGCAGCAACGCCTGTGAGTGGTGAAAGTTAGACAGTCACGGTAGACGTTAACTATACATGTGCAGTGACAGAAGTCGACAACATCTCATGAAGGATTGTCAAACGAAACACACACAACAGTTCAAGCCTTTACTTTAATGTACTGAATACAATAATGCTAACGTGGTTTCATCTGTGTCAGTGCAGCCCTTTCGTTATTTGCAGCATGGACATGTTAGCTGCCATTAGCATTCCTATTAGCTTAGCTCGCTGCTTACCCGAGGCTGGTCTTTAGTCACCGGGAAAAACCTCCGGTTGAAGCTGTCAGCGACTAAAACAGCTTGAAGCTGCGGCTCCTCTTCGTCTTGCTCAACTACACCTTTTCTACCCGAAAGGCCAGAGCCTGTACGGCTTTGTTTTCCTCCCTTTCCAGCCATGTTTGCCTCCACAGTACCGACTCTGTCATCAGCGGTCGTCAGAGACGCCTACGGTGGCGGGATTGGGACAATTTCGTTTTGTATTTGCAGCGCAGTAAAGGTATTATATACATTACAAAAAACTTTGATATACTACATCACCAGTGGTCTTACAAATAAATCTTGTAATCTGCTAAGATAATTTTCTGCAGTTCACAAATTCCTCAACTTTAATCCATACCAGTGTCTTAGTTGCATTATATATTAGATAGGTAACAAATGAAAGAAAAAACTGTGACAGCTTACTGTTTACTGACAGTAACAAGCATACCTGTGAAGAATGGAAGTGAATGTCCTCATTCACAATTTGTCATGGTAATCTAATGTTTGCAAATAAATAAAGCACAAATCTCATTATTATTACTGAGAGGCCTAGTGGTTGTAGTCGTACAATTATTATCATAATGTTGATAATCATTATTATAGTTAATATTATTTCTGATTTGTTTGCTCAACTTGTCTGTGTGGCCAGACCTCTTCCAGGTCACCATGGTGGCGAGGAGGTTGTGTGGTACAGGTCCCACACCAGATGCTCTGTTGTCCTCTTGAATTGGTACTTGCGAGATCTATTGCTGGTCTGTTTGTCTTGGAAGAGGCATCCCTCCTCTGTGGCTTTTCCTGTGGTTTTCTTCCATTTAATTTCCAAATAAACGTTTTTTATGGGGACTTCTTCCTTACTCTAACTCTGTAAACCATTTTAAAAATGAGTGAAGCAGCTTAGTTCATTTATAAACACCTGCAGTAAGAGGAGTATATTTTGTCACCTTTGTCATTCCTTTCATGAGATTATTGTAAATATGAAAAACATTTACTGACAATTGACAACTTTTTTTTAAGAATTAGTTTATTGCAGAGAAAGGCGCTTACAGAACATCTGAACCAACATGCTAAAACTTCAACAGAGACAAAAACATCCGACTCCTGCCATCAAAGATTTTAGACAAGAGCCTTCATCCACTATTCTGTTGAACAACAGTTGGTCATGATGTTGTCCGCCACCGTAGAATTTAAACGACACTATGATTCCTCAGAAGAGTATCTAAAGGTGGTGTTTGCTTATCTTCTTGGCATGCTCCAACACAGATTCATATCGCAGAGTTTTGGATGTCCAGGAAGATGGAATTCCCTCAAATCCAGTCTGGAAGAATTAAAAATGCTTTTGTGAATAATCAGACTTACAAAATCCCAATAGAACATTTATGTTTTACATTTCCAGCTGCAAATGTGAAATGTAGATTGTTCAGAATAAATGGACAGTTGGGTAGATGTATCATGCATCCAACTATTTTCTCATGTCTCTCCTCCACAATGTCAAGCAGTTGAGTTCTCAGCACACTGAATAAAGACTCAATGACTGAAGGACTTTCAGGTCGTCATACCTGAGCTCCTAGACAGGCCCCGATGAAGGATCCTCTGCTACAGGTGCATCCCCCGCAGCTCATGGTGTCTCTGATAGCCTGCTCATACTGCTGAGCTGTCAGGACTCCGTGAAGCGCTGCTTGGAACGCACCAGGCAAACCTGAAGGAACATAAGCATTGAAGTGAATACCAGGAGTTATTGACAGCTATCTGGATATCTGTTGCTGATATTTGCTCATGATAACTATACAACATTAAGAGACTTTTATTACGAGAATTGAAATGATACCTCAGGTGTTTGGAAACACAGTGGGGATTAGCTCCCGAGGAGTTTTGGATAAATTCTCCTTCACCTGATGAATGTGCCCTGAAATAAATCAGAAAGGAAACCAACAATCAAATGTCTAAATAAAAAATGTCATCACGTTGATGTAGGTACAGTCTGCTCAATTTATTATAAACATAGTTAGTATTCACTATCTTTTAAGGATGTGTGTGTGTGTGTATGTGTGTGTGTATGTGTGTGTGGGGAGGGGGGGGGGGTCAATATACCCCCCTCATTTTTCATCACTTGCTTATTCTCGCTCAATTCCTAATGGATTCAGATATAATGTGTCTCTGAACTACATCTTAAATCTTCATGGCACACATGTAGGATAATCTGTGTGATAGTCCTTCGATAATAATGTAATCATTTTCACTTCCATACACTGAAGCTCCACTGAAACCTTTTGGGGGCCCCTGGCTCGCTTTTCATATTGAAAACCTCTGCTTCAGTCACATGACTCAGTCCCATGACTCTGGTGTGGTGAAGCAACAATGCTGCAGGATTCAAATACCAATAACTGCTCTGTCCAGATCCTGTGGCTGTTTTCTGTTTGGGTCATTGAGCTGATCGAGTACCGCGTCCAAGGCTTTGGGATCAGGACCATTCAGGATGAAATGCTCCAAGAACCTGCGGGAAATAAACCAAATGTAAAATCCATCATCTATTACCATTTCAATTGGACACAAAAACAATTAATTCTGGATATTTTTCCCTACAAAAAGCCTATGAACACCTGATAACTGATGAGACATGGCAAAGTTAATCAAGAGAAACATAAACTGACTTGATTCGGATTCATTTTGGATTTGAAGCTGACCTGAGATGAGTAGAAAAACGTGGACGAGGTAACATGTTAATTCTCTCCTGCTCTACATGCTCACATATATACTGGATGTGAATACAGCCGAATTCCCAATAAAGCTGCTTCAGTTTACAGTATAAGCCTTGGAGGGGAATTTCACCGAGCCTCTTGTGTGCACTGTAGTCCGTAGCGTGGATGGAAACATCCTCAATGAGTAAGTAAAATTACTAAGGTTAGAGCAAAATAAACGGCAATACTACTGACCTGGCAGCAGCCAGAGTCTCTGCTACACATTCATCATTGTTCTGAGTGACACGGACGGCCTGCTCCACCTTTTCCAGCATTTCCGGCTTTCCAGCATAAAAAGCCACAATTGGGGCCAGTTTGGTTATTCCATCAATCTGACAGTCCGTCTCACAACCTGTAAAGCATACAACTAATTGGTGAATTATTTCTCTTTATCATGTAAGTTGTCATGCCTGAGAATAATTTCACCTGTCTCCTCTTTGCCCAAATCGACATTCTTCAGGAAGCCCTTCAAACTTCCGTGTCGCCAGGGTCCCTCAATGGGCAGCTGAGGTCTTGGCCCTGTAGCACACAGAAAACTTAAAAAACTCTTAAAACAATTGCATCCACTTCAACAGGAAAGGTTTCTTACCTCCCCTCTCTCTGTAAGGATCATTAATTGGTGTGTCATAGTCTGATCCAGGTCCAAAGAACTTCAGTGTGCGCTGCGTCAGATCGTCAACATTTAGACCTGGTCAGTTAGATAGAACCGAATATATAAAATCAAGCTACAAAGTCCTTCAATGCACATGAAACAGAAGTTGCATCCAATTAAAAGTTTGAGCAACCGTGACGTAGCCAGATAGTAAGGTGAAGAAGCCTACCATCACATTCAGACAAAGACTCCAGCAAGACATATGCCTGGTCTCCATAGCAGCTCTGCAGGCCCGTCTGCCTCCGGTAGAACGGGTTAGCCGACTCGGAGCGGAATTCCGGGTTTGGATCCTGAGCCAAAATCCCCTGCAGCTTCTGGAGGTCATACACCCAGTGGAGGGGCTGCGCTTTGGGGTGAAAACTAAATCTGATCAGGACTTGTACTTGAACTCTACAGACACGTTATTAAAATGATTTTTTGTAAAAGGGGCCAAACATGCAAAGTCAATGGTATTGTCTTGAGGGGCAAAGACTTATATAAAAAAACAAAAAAGAACCTCTAAAAAGTTGCACTTTTATGGCTTTATATTCCTTTAAACAAGAGGTGGGACAAGGAAGCAGATTCAAAACCTGCTGTTGCTTGCAGGCTTCATAAACAACCTATAGAGTCGGACAGAGCTGCATTATTTGTATTATTACCTGCTGCATCTGCAACTGCTGATCCCACAATGGCTCCAATTGCTCTGTTTGCCAGAGCTGCAGCCATCTGTGAAGCAGTACAATGGTTATTGAATTTTAGGGTCACAGTTAACAAACTAGATCATATAATGGTTGTTATAATGTTTCCAGTTTACTGAATGATCAGACGCACAATGTGAATAAGTCAAATTCCTCATTAGGAATTGAGTAGTTAGATTGAACCTGTACCCAATTCACTAAATAATGTCACAACCTGAAAGTTTAGACGAGCAACGACAGTGGATACAAAAAAGGTACAACATGTACAGCTAGTTGTAATTATCTCCAAGCAGTATGACAACCAACGCTAGTTGACACTGTTAGCTAGAGCACTACTTTTAAACATTGCAGGCTAATATCCGCCTGATATGTGTGAGAAACTACACATAAGTCCAGGTTGAGGGGTCTTACCTCGAACACTGTTAACGTCCAGCCAGGTAGTGCAGTGATTCTTTCAGTAACACCCCCGAATATCACTTTTACTGGTGATGTAACGTGGATAACGTGCTGCTGATTTTGTCGTTCGCAGATTCGCCACTTTGAGATATCTCACATCACACACACACACAACGGTAAGAATGTACAGTCCGTGAAATTGGCGAATCTGCGAATGACAAAATCAGGAGCACATTACCCTCAAATATTCCCAGTTAACGTGATCACCAGTTTCATCGGAACACCGGCACCTCCTGACTTCATAACACTACGCAACTGAAATAAGCGCATTAGCACTCCCCAGAGGCCATCCACAGTATTACCCCTGCTGCACATGAGGACTTTACTGGGCTATTATACAAGATTGTCATGTGTATTTACAGTTTTGTAGACGTATAAACAGTCTTTGGTATGTACCAAATGTACCAAACATTTATGTCTATGGTACATGCAGCAAAAGTGGTATGTTCAATGTATGAGGCATGCATGTGTTAGAAAAAATGACTGATATACATAAAGTAAGACTAGCATATTATTCATAACATGAAATGCACATATTAAGTTGTAAAGATACGCACTATGAAGTGTACATTTTTTTTAAATAGACTTAACGGTTCAAGCACAGGGAAAACATTGTCGATCTGATGAGTGCAGGGCGCCATCTGTCGACCAGTACAGGAAACTGATGCAAACATAACGAAACTGAAATGTTATTGACCAGCCGTACACTGTCTCCTTACTCAGAATTTGATTTTATCCTGAATAAAAAAAATCAGTATGAAACAAAAGTGGAAGTAGATGTTTGGTGTGCTGAGAAGATGACAATGAGGACAGACAAACATTTCATGATATACTGATAACAGTGGCCCTTTTGCACTTGTGTGTGAGACCTGCATAAACAAAATAAAAGAAGATTATGTTGCTTACAATCTCAATAATCTGTACAACAAAGGGCACAGGAATAGGCCTTTTTTCCAAGCAGACATTTAGACTGGCCTTTGTAGGAAAACAACTTTCATTAATAACCAACACATTGGCACTGTGTGTCACAGTCAGCCAGCATGCAGTCCAACATCAGTTCAACCCTGAAACTAATCTGAATGGTAGTGATACAAATTATTTTCTTTCCTGTCACATGTAGTTTCTGAAGATGGCCTTTTGTGGATTCGTTTTACTACTCTCCGAACAGCTCACCTCTCTCCTCAGTGATTTCACAGTAGGTTGTTTCTCATGATGGAACTTAAAGCATCACTGCGGTGGCATCACTGATTGTCAAATGGCACCAGTGTGACATCCTCAAAATTCTCGGTCTGCAGATCTGCTGAATCAGCAGCTGTTCTAGGTGATTCAGAGAAGATTCAGCTGTAAATAACCATAACATTAAGTCGCTTGTTAGATATTGTGTTCTGCCTACAGAACGTTATATGGCTTGCTTAACTAAGTAAATAAAATACTTCCTCATTTATTAATACATTTGACTGCTATATGTATTTAATATACATTTGTATGGAAGCTGTTTTGGAACACATACAAGAGGTGGACATGAAACCCACTTGACTCCATCTTGTGCCATTATTTACAGTGGCGAGCCGCTTTCAGCTTCATTCTCTATAGTCACTGACACCACGCGTTCAGTGCATCTTTCAACCTTTCCCCTCACACTTTATTACTGTAGGCTTGAATATCTTGCTACAGAATACAGGGGTGTGTGATGTATGTGTGTATGTGGTCTAACAGAGTATTATGATACCGTGAAGCCTATTTTTACTTATAGCTTACCTCTTCCCCTTCAATCTGTGAAGTAATATCCCTGGTGATCATCTCAAGTACACGTTGCAAAGGGCACATCTGTACTGTATGCACAAATGGGGCAGACTCAAAAAATGAGCTCATGGTCCCTTGTAAATATAAAATAAATTGCATTTTGGGTCAGGGGGAAGTGACACCGATGTTAGTCGACTGAATCCTCAGCAGGTGCACAACCTCTCCTCTCCTCTCCTCTCTTCATGTCCCGGAGTGACCTACTGCCAAATTCAAAGTGCCGTGTTGGTGCCAACGGCAGCAAATAAGACACCACCCCCACCCCCATCCCCCCTGATATGTACTTCTCAGTCCTGCGTCCATTATTTTTAGCAGCCATACCTACATCTACACTTAATATGGCAAAAGACTGCTTCATTCGCCGGCATCTCTAAATCACTCACTTTCTTCATTTGTGACAGCAACTTTCAAAGCCCCGAGCTCACACACACACACACACACACACACACATGCACACACAGCATTCCTCTTTATCTCCTTATTCTTCGTTCTTTTCTTCCTAAACCTCCATCACGTCTCTGCTCCATGTCCAGATACCAAGAGAAACAGAGAAGGTGGATCCTCATTCTCCCACTCCACCCTCTTCGACATGTCTGTAACACACACGCAGACATAGACGCATACGCGTACAAAGCTGTCACCCCAGCAACCACAGGGGCCCCTGATTCATCTTTCCCATGCTAGATTACACCCCACATACACACGCACTGACACCTATGTCAAACTTAGCCCAACCCCTCTTACACCCTGTGCCCCAATACCAGTTGCCCATGAGGGTTTTTTAATAAGGTGAATGCAGGCGTGGGTCTTGTTCTCTTCTGGGTGACGCGGATTGGAAGGGGTTCCTCAAGCTTTCATAAAACTTTTTTTTTACCCTTTTTGTCTTTCTGAAACAACAAGTGCATTTACACAAACATAGAAAGGAGCCATGAAGTGGACCTGGGTGCTTGTGGTAGTCTTGCTTTCCTTTGCTGGGATAACCTTTGGCAAGGATAGCTTGGACTACCCTGAGTATGATGGCAAGGACCGCGTCCACGACCTCAACGCCAGGAACTATAAGTCTGTGATGAAGAAGTACGATGTTATGGTGGTGTACTACCATGACCATCCCGGATCCAGCCGCGTCGCCCAGAAACAGTTTGAGATCGAGGAGTTGACCCTTGAGGTTGGTTGAGATGGGGAACTTACTGCAGAGGTTTATTAAGAGATTTGTTGGAGGTTCAAGCAGAGTTTGTGTTTCAATGCTGCTGAATATTATTTCAAATTATGCCGATGTCAAATTTGAGATGTAATTAGATAAAATTAAAGCAGATGTGAGAAACTATATAACAACAGTAAAGGAATGACAGCAGGAATAATGTAAAGAAGGAAATAGAAGGAGATTAAGGATTTGAAATGCATTAAATGTGAAATTGAAGACAGAGGGAGTTATAAGTGTCGTCCAACGTAGCCAAAGAGCTGAGCTGTGAGGACTGGAGATATCATTTCTGCAAAGTATGTGTACAATGTGTGTGTATGTGTGTGTGTGTGCGTGCGTGTGTCTGTGTGTGTGTGTGTGTGTGTGTGTGTGTGTGTGTGTGTGTGTGTGTGTGTGTGTGTGTGTGTGTGTGTGTGTGTGTGTGTGTGTGTGTGTGTGTGTGTGTGTGTGTGTGTGTGTGTGTGTGTGTGTGTGTGTGGACGCTGATGCTCTCAGCACACTTCCATCAGTATGTCTGTCACACATCGGGCGTCTGTCAGCTGCACACTCAGATGTTTCATTACATTCCTCACAGAAAGACATGACATCATCACGCAGCTTAAATCAGTGTCAAACAGCTTAGCAAGGCTGGTTCTCAAGTTACAAAAATACTTTACATCATGTTGCATACGAGGGTATACATTTAGATGAGTACATTTTCTTTTTCAGAAATTGGTCACCAGAGTATTCGGCAGCCCTTTTAGGCTTCACTACAAACTGTATTGATGTGTGCCAAAGAAAAGTTGTATCAGATGGAGAGGATGAACAACAAAGCAAATAGATGTGGCTCTGTGGAACAAATGATAATTTAATCATATAGAAGAAAAACATTGATAATCAGAAGAGAGAAGCTGCTGTACTTTGCATATCACATCATCTTGACAGCGTCCGGTGTGTCTGTATGGGGAGTTCACTCTCGGGGCTGCAGGCCAGTTCGGCCTTTAGCCAGAGGTTCGTGCCGGCTCAGCTCTGTGGTTTGATTGACACTTGCAGTACTGTACTCGTCAGCGGATCCAAGAGCGCTGAGCATCACTGCCACCTCGCCAAAATAGTCCCTTGGCTGGTGTAGCTCTGGCGCTATATTTATCCCGACCAAGCTGCTTTTGTGGTGGGTTGAGCTCCCTGAAGGCTTGTGTTTCTCCTTATGAATGTATTATGATTTACACTTTATGAGCTTTTATTAATAGTAACACACAACAGCAAGCGCTCAAAGTTTCAGGGTTCAAGGCGCTCTCCAGGGGGAAAGTCAAAATCAAATTAATTACTGACATCACATTATGGAGGAAGCGTTTAATCCTTCAGTCAGAGGAAATCATTAAGATGGCCAATCTCTGTCATTTGGACATACGTCTGTTTAGATTAGAGGACCGACACTCATGAGATTTCACTGCTCAATGTCCATTAAAGTAAGATTTGGATGAAAGGAGGTATACATGTTCTCCTTAGAGTATCAAAACAGGATGAACACTGAGCTGTCCAACAGGAGGAGTCATAGTTAGGATCCACAGGAGTTATTACTCTCTCATTATCATGGCAGGCAATTACAATTTGAATATATGTGGGTATTATATATATATGTGTGTGTGTTTGTGTATCTCAGTGGACAGGTATAAGATTATAATAATTGAAAATGAAATAGTATAATATCAGTAAATACATGCCCGCATTAAATTGAAAGAGTGGGTATGTTGAATTTATGTTGCCTGCTGCTAAGCCACAAGTTGAATAGATGTACTGTACCACCCATCTGCAATTACAATCAGTGACATGTTAGGAATTATGTGCACAACATACAGCAATCAAGACAGCCTGGTTAGCCACCCTGTTTATGACAGCACGAGCAGCTGCTCGAGATCTCTGACACCAGCGTGCATGCATGTGTGTTAGCTTTGCATACGTGCGCGTGCTTTTTACCCTCCAAACAAACCGAGACATCCCTCACACACCCGTTTCCTCGATGCAGCCAGCCCGTTAATGTGCCGCTGCCATTGGTGGGACGAGCTGTCAGTCATGAGGTTCAAGTTTCATACAGATTTAGAAAGTGCACAAGCAGCGCTCTGAAAAGCAGGCTTTTATGGTAATGAAAGAGCTGGGTGACACAGCTTTGTGAAAAAGGTGCAGATACGTGTTGAAATCCATGACACTGCACTGCTCACTCACTTATATGGCAGTAACAAATGATGACTTTGGTTTTGTGTGATTGTTTTTATAGCTTGCAGCCCAGGTCCTGGATGAGTTTGATGATGAGGACGTTGGAGTCGGCCTAATTGATGCAAAGCACGACAAGGCTGTTGCAAAGAAATTAGGTAAACTAATAATTCAAAGTGGTTTAAATAGAAATAATGTCGCTGTGAGAGGCACATGGAAACCTATTTTGAGGACGGACGAGTCACATTAACATGCCTGATCTTCTGAGCTAATCTTGTCTTTTCCTCCAAGGCCTTGATGAGTCCGACAGCATCTTCATATTCACAGACGATGAGGTCATTGAGTATGATGGCGAGCTTGCAGCAGACACTCTTGTGGAGTTCATCTATGATGTTCGTGAGGATCCCAGTTAATAGCTCCCAATTCTTTTTTAAAAATGTCTCTAAATATAAGTTCCCTATCTTTAAAGACAACCCACATCATCTTACTCTGTCTCTGTTCTCTCCCCCCCACACACACACACACACCACACTGTCGTCCTCAGGTTCTCGAAGACCCCGTGGAAATTATTGACAACAGTAGGGAACTGAAAGGCTTTGAAAACATCGACGAGGACATCAAATTGGTGGGCTACTTTAAGAGTCACAAGTCAGAACGTAAGAATCTGTACTGTGAAGGCATGATAACTTGTTTTTTTTTTTTACAATTGATTCTAAACTTACAACAGATAAATGCATCATATGTCAGGCTCCAATTGCTTGATTTAACTTTGAGCATGAGATTGATTGTTAACATTGTTTTCAGGTTGTCATACAACAAGCAACACAACCACATGCTAAGATATTTCATTCAGCAGCTGATCACTGAAACATCTTAATGGATCCATGTGATATTTCAGATTTTGAGGCTTTTGCTGACGCCGCTGAAGAGTTCCACCCTCACATCCAGTTCTTTGCCACATTCAGTGCCAAGGTGGGTAATTGATGAACAACATATACACAACAAACAATACAAATATTTGCACATGTGATTTCATTCTCAATATAAAATCATCCAACCATATTATCCAGTTGTATGTTGTCATCTTTTAATATCCGAGGATAAGAAAGGAGAATATATAAGGTTAATACTTTTTACAGAAGGATTTCCTATCTCATCATATAGGAAATGAAATGGGATATATAAAAATATCAGGATGCCTACTTAAAGAAGAGTGACACACCAATATTGTGGGTAACGTTTTATGTTCTTTTTATATAATGACACATGCAAAAATGATTTTCTGGTCTTTTTCATTGCAAAAGATTGCCAAGGCTCTGGAGCTGAAGCTTAATGAGGTTGACTTCTACGAACCCTTCATGGACGATCCAGTCGTCATCCCTGGAAAACCTTACACGGAGGACGAGCTGGTGAAGTTCATCGAGGCCAATGACAGGTGAGTCCCGTTTGAGGTAAATGTTTAACCTTCCAGAATGAAAAGCAAATGTATTAAATCGGATTCATCTGTTTTTGAAGACCGACCCTGAGGAAGCTGCAGCCCCACAACATGTACGAGATCTGGGTAAGAACAACAGGGACGGCTGCTGAACCATTTTTTCCATAAAGAGGCCGCATCAAAACAACAATTGATTTTCAGAAATACCGTCTGCATCAAGTTTGCATTTGTGGATCCAATCTGTCTTTTGTTCTTTGCACAGGAGGATGACGTTGATGGTGAACATATCGTTGCTTTTGCTGAGGAGTCTGATCCAGGTGAAGGACCCTAAATTGAGATTAAAAATGAAACAGAATGAAAGAACCATCAGTATAAGCAAATCTAGATTACAGTAGGTGTAAACACCAAACAATAATTGTTTACATTTGGTTTCAATTGGTTCTTGTTGTCCATTCCTCAGATGGTTTTGAGTTCTTGGAGATCCTAAAGGAAGTTGCTGAGGATAACACAGACAACCCTGACCTCAGCATTGTCTGGATTGACCCTGATGACTTCCCCCTGGTATGATTATGCATATTTCTGTTTGGTGGTGTTGAATTAAGTTGAGGCCAGATTTTATTAGACACATGACGTGTATTCTTTTTATCACTCATTGCAGCTTCTGCCACATTGGGAGAAGACCTTTGGAATTGACCTGTCCTCCCCACAGATCGGTGTTGTTGATGCTGATGATGTGAGTTATACTTCATTTATAAATTGCTCAGGTAATAGTGTGTTGGCACTCTGTTGTACACATCGATTGCATTGGTCTCTAATGCTCAGATAAAGATACATGCTAAAGATACGTGCTTAAACCATACATTGTTTACATCCATGTTCTGCCTGCTTGTGAAAACTGTGATGCTTTGTGGAGAGTGAAGAAAAACCATCTTAAAGGTTTCAGCGTCCTCTGACAATCATCAGCGTTGATATGTTGTTCCTCGGCCTGCAGGCTGACAGTGTGTGGATGGACATGGATGATGGGGAGGACCTGCCATCTGTGGATGAGCTGGAGGATTGGATCGAAGATGTTCTCTCAGGGGAAATTGATGTTGATGATGATGATGACGACGATGACGATGACGATGATGATGATGACGATGACGATGATGATGATGACGATGACGACGATGATGATGATGACGACGATGATGATGATGACGACGACGACGACGATGATGACGACGACGATGATGATGACGATGATGATGATGATGATGACGACGATGATGACGACGACGACGATGATGACGACGACGACGATGATGACGATGATGATGACGACGACGATGATGATGATGATGATGATTATTAATTCATTGAGTCAAAATTTACACTTACCATCTGACCAATGCAGTTTGGTCAGATGGTGAAGAGTCGACATTCACTCAGTCATAGCATCTTCTTTTGTAACTAACATATCAACTCTGTATTCTTTTCATCATCTATACTCTTCATATCATCTTCTCATTACACAAAATAAATAATGAAAAACAATTAATTGCTTGTCCCTCTCCCCAATCTATTGACTAATCTTCATTTAACAAAGTACGGTCTAAGGCCCCCTTTACTCCCCCAAATAAGTTATTTCAAAACATTGCCCTCTGAACAGTGATTTTTATGTAATTAAAGTTTGTATTTTCCATCTACTGGAGGGTTGCAATGTTGTATGCATTATGAGTCCATCTAGGAAGTCTGTTAAGTTTGTAATGTGTTTTATTTCTGTTCACATATTTTCTTGTTTGAATCCCAGTACTGAAACAACTACAGTCAAATCGAAGGGTGCTAGCAGGCGTTTCTGATGGGTGCTATGTATCACCACCATCATCTGTGAGATCAATGTAACGCTGTGCATTGAAATTACAGTCCATCACATCACATGTACATCATGTTTTCTACAATGATGAAATATAACAACAGCCATATTCTATTTTTGTAACAAGAGAATTAATTACTGTGAAGTCTTAAATAAATGACAGCTTGGACAGAAACGACTGTAAAGTGTGGGTGTGTGTTTGTCTGTGTAGAGTTCTAAAAACACAAATAGCAAATCTATCAGGATCATTTAGAGAGACATCCAGGACTAGTGATCAACCCTTGAGTTAGTCACCAGCCAGACGCCTGTTGGTAAGTGTATAGATTTTGCATCTGTTTTCCCCATTACCAAATCATCCAGACCCCCTCCTTTTAAAACAACTGTAGGACAGCTTAATTGTTTCAATGGATACCTAAAAAATGGAAAGTTTCTAGGAAATATACCAACTTGTGCTGTCACTACCAATGTTACATCGAAGGAAACGATTAACACGACTCTTATCTCCTCAGAGGTGTCGGCCAACTTTTCTTCTCGGAAAATAGGGCGTGCAGATGTCTGGTCGTGGTGTGGAGAGAAGATATACTGAGAGCGAGCTTGCCAAGCAATTGGACCGGAACTTGTGCCCTGATCCAGCTGGTAATGCCTTTTACTCTTATGTCTCTCCTAGCTGAGTGAGGAACATTTACCCACCGTGCACGCCTCGACACCCAGGTACAAGGGTCTTTTGGCAGCCGGGTCTATATCGATGCAATAGGGGGTTACTGGACATATTTGAAGCTAGAAACCAGATCGGGACAGGTTTCGAGTCCTTTCCAGTTCCATAAATTACATTAACTCTAATCAGCAGCATTTTACTAACAACACTATTGATGCAGTGAAAGGATTAGCAGATCAGCTTGAAGCTACTAGTCTCACAGCTTGGCAGAACCGCATGGTGTTAGCAGAAAGAGGAGGTGTATCTGTTATGTTTGAATCACAATGCTGCACTTTCATTCCTAATAACACAGCTCAGGATGGCTCAGTTACCACGGACTTAGAAGGACTTACATCCCTTGCAATTGCTTTCTGAGAATGCTGGAATAGATCATTCTTTTACTGATAGTTTTGTGTTCTGACATCTCTTGTAGTTGCCGTGGTGTATTAATCACTTTTGGTTGTTGTATCATTCCATGTACTAGAGGTCTCACCACCAGATTGATAGAAAGTGCCATTACAAAACAAACCATGCTTTATGAAACTGCACCCTAAACTCGGCATCTCATGAAATGACCACCGGATGACCCCTCTGCAGAACAGGAGCACTCCCACATCCGCAGGGAGGAAGATAAAGCAAATGGCATGTCAAGGCAAACTACAGCTAGCAGTTGTGGTAACTCACACGTTCACAAGACACACCTTACATACTTTAAGGTAAAACATAATGAAAAGGTTATGTTGCTTTTTAAAAAATCAGAACATGACCATGTGCAACTATTGTCACTTTTGTTGGACACATCTCCTATTAGAAAACTGCACTTCTACGGAACTGGTTATTTCAGTAATTTCACGTTATTCAACAAATCTGTTGTTTTGCTCTTAAAACAGAATATTTTCTTGTGGCCTGACTTTGTTATTAGAATTAAGACGAAAAAAAAGGTCTACAATGTGTTTAAATGTAAAAATATAAGAATATATAAATAGAGATGGAAACAGGATGGTAAGAATTAAATTAGAGAACATGAGACATTCAGGATTTGTAGTGAACATAAATAAATACGAGTGCGCATGCGTGTAGTTCGCGGGTTCCTTCAACTCCCCCGCCCCTCTCTGTCTCGTGCAGTAACCGCCCAAAGAATCACTTAACGCGCGTGCGCTATGCGTGACACGCCCCTTCTTAGCACAAGAGCCATGTGGTGGTTGATGACGGTAAATAAAGACCGTTACTGATTTTTTTACCACCACTTTCTTATGTTTTTGTTTTCTTTCACACACGCCGAATATTGAACAGCGAAACAGTCAAAATGTCCGCGGGCGTCGGGAGCATCCAGGAGCAGGTGGAGTCTGTGCTGGGAGCGCTGGTGAAAGTCGCCACGGCGGAGCTAACCAAACTGTTCGAGAGCAGATACCGAGCCTCGGCTGTGGATGTGAGTGCGGGCCGCACTGAGGACAACAACAAAAATGGAACCTTGCATTCCCCGGATAGTTTATCGTCTGAAGAGACAAAACGTAGCATCGGAGTGCAAGTGGACGGCGACAGTTGTCCGCCGCTCGAGCTAACTGGTAATGTTATGTCTTTTAAATAGTTTGACTTCCTGTTTTGATCCACGGCTAGGCTGCAGGTTTAGGTGCATGAGGAGAATGCTCGCAAGTTCCACTTAGGGATTTTCGACAGTTGATCAACATGATTCGAGTTTTTTTTTCATGCACCTAAATAAAGCTTCATGCATACTTTCGTGAAATTAGATTTACTGCACAAAACTCCTGCAGCGTGCTGCTCATGGCAAACTCAATGTAAAGGAATGTGTTCGGCTCTTAACCCTTCCCCCTTCATCTCCACAGGGGCCCCAGTCCTCCCAAATGGAGGGTGTTTCAGTGAGTGCAAGGAGGAGGTGGAGGAGGGGTCTATCATTCTACCAGATATTTTCCTGACTGAAGATGATGCCTGTGTTGACCCTGAGTGGTCACCTTTGAAAGAACAGGTCAGTGAGAATTTACAGGAACAGAAATTTAGGGATTAGGGCTCTAAGGGGAATTTTCTTATTGTGACCCCTTCCCCTTACAAGCTCGAGATATTCCAATATATAATACGTAATAGCACTTATATTGATAGAGTATAAAGTTCAATCGATATCCATGATATATATGGCTGGTTGAATCTCCAGTCAAAGTCCACCAGACAGTTACTTAATTATCTGGTGGGTAGCAG
Organism: Macroramphosus scolopax; assembly: GCA_901007825.1. Taxonomy (NCBI): domain Eukaryota; kingdom Metazoa; phylum Chordata; class Actinopteri; order Syngnathiformes; family Centriscidae; genus Macroramphosus; species Macroramphosus scolopax. The sequence continues at coordinate 38,402 of CAAKHC010002825.1, read as the reverse complement.
CTTAACTGTATTTCTGTCAGACAGCTTAAGGACCGCTGGATAGTTCTAATGAGGGCAAATGAAGTTGGTCGAATAGGAGAAATGTATTTTCATTTGTACAAGATAAGTTTACCTCCAAAAAAACATCGACTCAGCTAGTGAGTTAAATTAGGTCATATGAGATGGGAAATCCCTTTAGTCTAAATACACCGCCAACTTGGGAGAGCGTGATTGGTAGATGACGTGGACAGTTGGGCGTTTAGATTATATTTTAATATACACTATATTGCCAAAAGTATTGGCTCACCTGCCTTGTCTCGCATATGAACTTTAGTGACATCCCGTTCTTAATCCGTAGGGTTTAATATGACGTCGGTCCACCCTTTGCAGCTATAACAGCTTCAACTCCTCTGGGAAGGCTTTCCACAAGGTTTAGGAGTTCGTTTATGGGAATTTTTTCACCATTCTTCCAGAAGCGCATTTATGAGGTCACACGCTGATGTTGGACGAGAAGGCCTGGCTCCCAGTCTCCGCTCTAATTCATCCCGAAGATGTTCTATCGGGTTGAGGTCAGGACTCTGGTGCACATGATGTCATGTTGGAACAGGCCATCCCCAAACTGTTCCCACAAAGTTAGGGGCATGGAATCGACCAAAACCTCTTGGTATGCTGAAGCATTCCAAGTTCCTTTCACTGGAACTAAGGGGCCAAGCCCAGCTCCTGAAAAACAACCCCACACCATAATCCCCCCCCCTCCACCAAACTTTACACTTGGCACAATGCAGTCAGACAAGTACCGTTCTCCTGGCAACCGCCAAACCCAGACTCATCCATCAGATTGCCAGATGGTGAAGTGCTTTACACCACTGCATCCGACGCTTTGCATTGCACTTGATGTATGGCTTGGATGCAGCTGCTCGGCCATGGAAACCCATTCCATGAAGCTCTCTGCGCACTGTTCTTGAGCTAATCTGAAGGCCACATGAAGTTTGGAGGTCTGTAGCGATTGACTCTGCAGAAAATTGCCGACGTCTGCGCACCATGCGCCTCAGCATCTGCTGAGCCCGCTCCGTCATTTCATGTGGCCTACCACTTCGTGGCTGATGTTTGGCAATATAGTGTACCTGCAAATGAAACACACACGTCTACTGGTTGAGATGTTGTGGCTCCTGAGTCTTATTTTTTTATTCTCTCGCTCATATAAAACATGCTTGACTAGCTCGTGCTGTGCGTCTCTGGCCAATCATTAGTCAGACATTGATCAATCATTGCAGCATCACATGACATGATCTCTCTTTCTCTTTCCTTTAACCAAATGCAGAGATATAATGATGATATGACAATTGGATGATCAATATTTTATTCTCAGTTTGTTCATGTTTTTAAGCAGGCAGAGACTGTGGATATGGTGGAGTTGCGCCTCCTTGAAACAGAGTCTGAAAACGACAGTGATTCGCAAACAGACTCTATCGTGCACGGTAAGGACACCTCTGTGAGTGGAAATACTGTATGTGCAGCCACAAGAAGGGACACTTGAAATAAATCTGAGTTGTTTGGGTTCTTATCTCTGGAGGATTTGAATCCCCTAATGAATACAGATTAAACAGGAAGCATCACATTCAATTAAATTAGACAACACCAGGCAAAACGTTTGAAATGAAGAGTTGCCTGTGTAATATTAATCATACCACCAACATGTATAACAAGAAGAGATACAAATAGTAGTAAAAATTGTCCCCAGAAAAGAATGTACAATATAATTGAGAATATGATTTTCTCTGTAGATGCACAGCATGGATCTTCACTGAGCTCCCCAGATAAACAGAAGCTTCTCGTGATTCGTCCAGACACAAGTGATGTCACCTCTGGGAACAAGAAGTTTGTCTGCCCGTTGATCCTCAGGCCCGAGTCTCCGTCACCAAAGCCAGACAGTTCAGAGAAGCCTGCTCAAGCGGAGCCTCAGCAAGCCTGTGTCAGCACAGCTAAGGGTACTGCCTACAGCCCGTCCCCCTTTGATGGGGCTGTGACGCCGCCAGCACAGGTTGGCGTTTGGGAACGGATCCAGACGTCAAAAGAGAGTACGAACCACCTCCAGATGAAACTGAAGCTGACCTCTCCTGACCAAAAGATAATGCGTCCATGTGCAGTTCAACTGGTGAACATGCTCACTGTGCCCGAGAAGGAGTTGAAGATTCAGGACGATGATGCTAACAGCAGAACAGGTTCGACTCTGCCCAAAGATCTGCGCCGACACCAAGGTGTTCACACAGGCCACCGCCTCTGCTGCTTCACCCCGTGCGGAAATGGTGTTTGGCGGCTCCAGAAAATCGTCACCCGCTCAAATGATGGATACGCTTGTGGCATTTGTCATAAGACGTTCAAGCGGAGGAAGATTCTCCGACGGCATGAGCGCTTCCACACCGGCGAAAAGCCATACACGTGCTCTCAGTGTCCGAAGACATTTGCCCTGAGAAAGAGCCTCCGCCGCCACGCCAGGTTCCACTCGGGCGAGAGGCCTCACAACTGCACACACTGCAGCAAAAGCTTCCGTCTACGAGACAACCTGAAAGCGCATCTGAGGTTTCACTCTGGAGAGAAGCCGTTCAGCTGTGCCACCTGCGGCAAGAGTTTCAGGATCCTGAGGAATCTGGAGAAACACAACCTCAGCCAGTGTGAATTCTTTGTCCCTTCTTTCAGAACAATTGCCGGCTTGTAGCCTTGAAGATATCCGTCATCACGGCTGCTTGTGGTGGTTTTACCATTTCTACCTCAGACTGAACACTCTTGCTTTTTGAAGACATTTGTCCACGACAGTTGATCCTATAGGTTCTTAGTCCTCCAAAAAGGTATATTTTAACAAGTTATGGATCGTAGTAGGATGGAGGCTATTTTCTAACAAACGTAGACTATTGATCTTTGTTCTTCATTTTAAAATGTTTTGCTTCTTGTGATCGCGGACCAACAGTATGACTCAGTGATGTGAAAGGGTTCTACCACTAAACTCTTTGTAGCATTGCAATAACCCAACACATGAACCAGGTTTACTGCAACCAGCTGGAGTACTGCTGCTCCTGGTGTTAACATGTGTCTCAAGGGACCACTGGTGATCTCGCTTCTCTGCTCTGTAGGCAAATAAACACGTACTTCAGTTATGTTTTCAAACACCAAATGCATTTTCGTTTTTTCGTGGCGCGTTAACCAGCCAAAGTTTGCGTTCATGAAAAGCCTCACGGGCAGGTAAATTGTTCAAATCTTACGAATGAGTTCGTACTTCCACTCACACGGAGGAGGTCAGTTGAGTTGGCGGTGCCTCTATGTGGCCTGTGCCACGTCTGAACTGAGCCGGCAGTTTTATGGCTGCTGGTAGAAGATACGTGGTGAACGTATCTTACAGAAGTAAACTGTCAGTCTTGTGTTGTTCTGACTTAACTACTTATGATTTTTTTATGTCTATATTGTGTTTTATATAAATCCTGTGACTAATTGATGCTAATGTCAAACACTTCTGAATGTTCATTGTGCAACAGAAAGCCTACGTATGGGCAAAAACGTTCTCTTGTTCCCTTTAATACGTTTTTTATTCTTCTATACAAATGTTTCCTTATTAAACGTTTAAAGCTAGATAACACTTCTCTTTGTTTGTACATCTCTAATTGATGAATAAAAACGTTGATTTTGTAAGAAAAAACGCAGTTGTGGTGTCACACATACATATTGTACATTGTTCTGTTCATAATTATATTCATACTAACAACTTTCCAAAATGAATGCACATACAGAAAACAGAAATGCACTGAAAGATCAAAGATTATTACGTTATATATGTCATAGAATTAATGATTATTCCTATCCGGATTTAAATTTACTTCGTTTTAGCTCTGAAGTTCATCAGGAAACTCTCCAAGGGAACAACTTCCCTGTGGCCTTCTGGAAAACTGCTGCTAGGTTTGATGGTAATTTGTAATTAAAATAAAGGCAGTTTGTCAGAGCCTGAGGCAGGACATGCTTCAGCAAGTCCTCCACAGTTCAATCTGGCCTTATGCAACACTCCTCACTTAGGAACACACACAGATACGTGTTTCCCCTCATGCTTTGACATTTCCTGTCTCTCATGACTCTGAGCCAGACAAGTAAGAGCAACTGCAACCGTGTTTGAGATGTACCCGACCTTATGAAGGAAGAGGAGCTTAACATGGTCCTAACCTGTGAGGCATTGAAATAATGAGGGAGATAGTGCTGATGATTTTACATCACACCAGGAATCCTCAGATGACCTCAGATGTGATAAATATGAAATTTGATTTATATTACCCACTTTTTGGAAGCCAAAATACTGAGGAACTCTGGGAAATACAAACATGAAGTGTGGTGTGCTAAGTAGTGGAAGGCTGAACAAACATGATATGCAATGATTCAAGAAAATTATATTTATTGTGTTTAGTTTTCAATGATGAAAATATCTAATGATGAAAAAATGACAGCTGCTGCAGTTTAGGATATAAATACATTTTAAATACACAAACACACAAAGAACTGCTGAATTAGCTGTTAACATTTCCAGTTAACACCTTTACTCCCTGTTTGTAGAAATAAACAATGTTACATCAATCTGCCCCTTTCGTGATTTTTGAGCAGAAATTAAGATTTAATCAAGACATTAAAGTAAATGACTTTAATATGTTTGAATTGTTTTAAAGATTCAAGAGGTAATTTAAGACTAAAAAACCAGGTTCCCTCTGTTGTGAATTATATTTAATAACATTGTTCCATAAAGAGACTTCATCCCATGAACAGGCCCCAGTTAACACCCACACAGGTGTTTTCAGTTCATTTAGCTTATTGGACCGACTAGCAGGAAACTTACAGGTGAAGCAATTATCTCTTTAAAGTAAAGATGAGGAACTCTCAGTGATAAAAAGAACTTCTGTCAGTGAACACACCAGCGTCTGTACCGTGTGAGTATAGAAATGTCTTATCAGGGTTTGTTTACCCAGTTGAACTGCAGACGTCCAACCACACAAAATAAATAGTTGTTTTTGTTGTTCCTTCACTTCAAATCAAAAGAATAAAGACCTGTCAATTGATGTCTAATCTAAGAATACACCAAGAGGAACCGATGATGTTTTGAATTCCTAGTTTTGTATTCAACTTGAACTTTGGTCAACTGTGTAGACAAGTGACTCACGAGTCTCCTCCTCTGAGGCGCCGCCCCAACAGGAAGTACGAACAAGAAGTCAGCAGAGCTTTCACTTTTGGCTGTGTATGAAAACAGACTGAGGGCTTCGACTAAGTTTTCACGGTATGATTTGAACCATTAACTGCAGATCTGATCTTGTGAGGCTCTCTTGTTTTTCTAAACTGACAACAGACGAGGTGTGTGTCCCCTGCAGTCGACTCTCTCCTGTGTTCACTTTGCAGTCTTCAGCTCAAACATGGCAAGTCCAACGAAAACCCATCTGGAGGAGCTGCTGTCGTGCCCGGTGTGCCAGGACATCTTCAAGGACCCTCGGCAGCTGCCCTGCGGACACAGCATGTGTATGGTCTGTCTGGAAAGCATGATGGATCACACTTCGGGTGATCCCTTCCGCTGCCCCGACTGCAGGTCTCATTTTGGACAGATCATCGGGATACAGAAGAGCTACGCACTGGCTAACATAGCAGAGGACTTCAGGACGACCAGGAGGAGGAGGAGGGTACTCCAGATTAACACTTGTTTTAACTACAATCTCTGAAATCATGATACTGAGAAAATGCAGAGTAGTCTGATACCTTTGTTGGTTTTTCTGAGCAGGAAGAGGAGGAAATGATTGTGTACTGCGACTGCTGCCCAGAGAAAACAACACTGGCCATAAAAACATGCCTCAAGTGTGAGTTGTCGCTGTGTGAAGAGCATATGAAGGACCACCTGCAGCTCCCCGTGTTCACAGGACATCCTCTTGTCAGACCCCTGGGTGACCTCCAGGAGAGGAAATGCCCCCAGCATGAGGACGAGGTGCTCAGGTATTACTGCAACACATCCAGACGCTACGTGTGCAACCTGTGCGCCCTGGAGAGCAAACAGCTCAACCTGGCCTCCGAGACCGCCACCGTCCTGCGGAGGCAACTCACAGTGAGTGTTGAGTCCAAACAGGAATTCAGTATCGGTTCAAAAAATCAAAGTGGGAAGAGATTGATGGCGGCAACTCTTGAAAACAGAACGGGAGTATCCACATTTATATTCAGTCAGTGGCTGCTGGTGCTGTGGAGGAACAGGATTTTCTGGTCCCTGGATCGACTTCACCTCCCCACCCGACTTCACTCACTTACTCCTTCAAGGCTCTGGCAGCCTGTTTTCCATTTCAACCGTTTACTCTGAGAAATCAGGTCCTACTTAAACAACAACAAATCTGCCAAAGACAACTGTTTAGATAAATATAACACACGAGTTAAGTTTTCCTGTGTTGTCTTTGACAAAGAGAAAATGTGTTGCGTTACTTTGCTACAAGACATATGAGCTGTGTTATTGTTCAGTAAAATGTATGTGACAAACGTATGTGAATTCCACAGGAGTGTCTGGACCAGCGCTTTAAAACCCTTAAAGAGCAAATCACTGCATCCACCGACTTATTAAAAAAACTGCAAGACGACCTCAGAGTAGAAGTGAGTGCTGCACTTTCATTAAACTCAATCTATTACAGTTGCATGATTTGATCTACACACATAGAAGCACAATATCTCTCAATTAGCTTTAATTGTGGACCATGAGTTTGGGATCTAATTTGTCTTTTCCTGCTGACAGAAGCAGAAAGTTCCCAAAGTTGACTTGTGCCTGAACAGCGTTACAGTGGTGCTGCTCTGTCTGTGGTTTATTGCGCTATATTATGGTAAAATACATTTCTAATGGAGCTTTTATAAATGTCTGTCACATAAAGTATAAGTGTTTGCTCGTGTGTGCACGCTGACTGTGTCTTTGCTTCTTACTAGCCTACAACTACTCGGTGGAAAACCAGGCGTTAACAGAAGCCCTAAACAAGCAGCAGAACCGAGCACATCAGATCTACTCCACCATAGCAGGTAGGAAGGTCGACCTCAGCCCACCGCGGCCTGCTTGCACCATAACAATTAAATAATGCAGCACAGTTTGGAGTTCAAAGATACTTTAACCTACAATCTTTGTTGTTTGGGTGGTGTTCATGTGACTGTGGGGTCTTAAAACCGGTCTGTGACGGAGGTTCTGGAGGGTCGTTGTGTTTGACTCTTTTTCATTCTGCATAGAACTCCTGGTAAATCATCCAATGAAGATCGACACACCAGAGACAGAAGAAGGTATCATGTTGATAGATGAATGCATGAGGATCCCTGCTCAACCTGCAGGGCTGTTTCATAAAGAAAAGATGTTGAGAGAAGTTCCACATGAGCTCTGAACTTTATGTCTGATGTATCAAATTGAAAGGTCAAAATTAGTTTATGAGCTTAATATCAGTTTCTATCATAGCACATATGGCAACTGAAATGAATGAATGATTATTTGGTTAATCCTGAGGTGACGCTTGGCATGAAAACTACCATGACAATTAATATAATTTGCAATTATCCAGGTTTCTGATCGTCTGCCTCAGTTTGTGAGACTCCACATTCAGCTAGTCTCCCATTTCCTGGGTCGACTGATTTAGCTGAGCGGTCTTCATGGAAGACGAGAGAAATAATAAAATCTGACAACTGCATCATCGTTGTCTGACTTTCTTATTTCAGTATTAAATATTTGATGTTTTAATTTTATTATTGTGATTGATCACTACAAAGCTTGAGTTAAGAGCACACCAGGAATGCCTTGAATAAACTGTACCTTGACACAGCACCTCATGGACCCCTGCAGTTTGCATACAGGCCTCTAGGGGGTGTTGAGGATGCGATTCTGACTTGCCTTGAGAAACCAAAATCAAGGGACTATTTGATTTGTGAACTTTTCTGCTATGAACACTATTCAGCAAAGTATTTCAGAAGACATATTGACTGTAAAATTTCACTTGATGGTTTGATTTAATGGATTCTTTATTTTCTGAGTTGTAGAATCCAGTAGGAGTAGTTCACTGTCTCCTCCAGCTTTACTTTGAATTTATTATAACTGTTGTACTTTCCCTGGTAAGCACTTTATTAAGTATGCAGATAATACTTTCTTGGTGAGCCTCTTGTATAACCGGGAGGATCATGGACCAGTTCTTACAGTGGGTATAAGAACAAACTATAATAAACTGTCTCTGAGTAACTATCAGCCTGGACCTTGACACTGCCAGTTGTTTCCTTTGAGTGGAAGACGAGCAGGATTCTCTGGAACATTGCAGAACTGGGAGGTTTAAAACGGAGAGGCTACATCACATTCGTTGCTGTGGATTCCACCACTATCACCCAGCTGCACAATTCAAGATTAAATGTACTCAGGCAGTGTGTCTGGGTTTCAGGTTTCATCCACCCCAGCTGAGCCCATATTGTCAAAGCTCCTTGAGTTACTTCACACTCACTATATTCTGCCAACACTGGATCCCGTCTTTATTAAAAAAAAAAAACCTTACATGATTAAGTCTGAGGGGACAGGTGGAATTAAAAGACACACCAGTGTGTAGCAGTAACGTGAATATTGATTTTGCCCAACAATTTCTTGGCCTTTGGCAGTCAAAACATTGAGCTTGATGGGTCTATGTTTGATGATGAACCTCTTTGTGGAATGAAAAACAATCCAGCTTCTCCTTGTAGAGATAAAAGCATCTGCCTCGGTCACCCTGAAAGCTCCGTTTCACCACCAGCTTTTTGAGAGAGCAGTCCTACATTAAGACTAGTTTTGTTCTTTCACAATAGAGATTCACATGGGGGGGTTGTTAACTGAGACTATAACAGCTTTGCCTGACATCACACACTCTAGCTGCAAGTTGCAAGACTAGAGGAGCTGTTCAGTCGGGGGCAGACCTCTGCTGAAGCCGATGTAAAAGAAAATGCAGTTTCCCGCTACGTTGAAGAGATTTATCCAAAACTGTATGCGTTGGTTTGTTGGGCCACTGCTCGACTCCTCCACAGGCTTTCATGGAAATCATGGAAGTCGTTTTTGTGTAGCAGACAAACCAACCAAGAGACTGAGAGCAATTTTCCTAATTTAATATGAAAACATGAAAATCACACACTTTTTAACAATGTTCTGAAAGGAATGTCTTAAAAAAGGCAATATCAAGACTTTGTACTGTCCTCGGTACAAGGAGCAGGTATACAAAGATACAAACTGCTTTTCCAGTCAAACTAAGGCGTTGTTCAGCATAACTGGTATGTTTGAGAATACTGTCATTTCATTTGATTAATGCACAAGGCAAAAACAAGTCAGTCAGTTTTATATTGTAAAAGAAAACTAGAATTGTGTGTACGCCAAAAATACCAGTAACTGCTGAACAGTAACCATGTCAAACTAACAGTACATGTACACATCAGCGAGAGAACTTTGACCTTCTGTGTCTGCAGTGGAATTCAATATATACATTCTGTCATTTGCTGGTTCTGCATCCGTCCATGATCTAGTAACAAAGTGTAGAAAAACAAACATTTAACGTGACTGGTGATAGCTGCTCATATTTTACTGTTCCCATGTTCTGGTTCCTGAAGAGCACCACGCCTTGAATATGTCTCTGGAAAACAAAAGAAGATATATTTTGTTCATAAATGCTAACAAATGTCTGCTGGAAACTTTAACATGATGTATTATTGAGTTTACATGTAATTTATGAATCACAAACATCAGAGTTCCGGTGTTGCTTTCACACACCTGCAGTGATTGGCCACACATTCGTTGCTGCAGTATTCTTTGTCCCAGTCGTTAGACTCCACCGCTGGGTTGTTACAGCCAACCATCACACACACACTCTTCAATGTGCCCGATACCCCGGACTCACTCACCTCCACCTCATCCTGAAAGATTCAGAAACCGGAAGTTTTGTTAGGCATGCTTTCTTCAAAAATTGTTCAAATTACAATATTTATCATAGCCAGAAGCTGTGAAAAATAAGAAATGATCTCAAGTATCAAACACAAGCATTGTGTAGAACTGAGTTTGACGTGGTTGTTCTGTTTCAAAACACCTGAATTGTGATTTTTCTCTCTTATTGAACAAATGTTCTCTTACTCTAATCCCGTCACAAAAACAAGAGAATCGTTATAAAACGGAATGTGACCCAATAATCATTCTATCTTTGACTTATAATTGGAATTTTTGGGACAATATTGATGGGGAAAAGGTCTTTTTTTGCATGTTCTGTGTGCAATTCCTCCAGCTCCATCAAGTTGGATGAAAAACACATTTTCACTCCCCCAGATGTGATACGAGTTTTTCCAACAGTGGCCTTCTGCTTGTAAGTCTGTTTCAAATCGGTAAAATTCCTTGGCAACATTGATTGTGTGCAAAGTGTCTCACCCCAGCGTGGCGCTCCATCAGAGCTGCCATGTCTCACACTGTGACTGTACTGCTACAGGGTTTAATGAATCACCTCATAGCTTTTCCTGCATTGCTTTGGATACTGATACTTTTAAAAAAAACTATCCATGGACAAAGAATTGAAGGTTCACCTGCAATAGTCCAGGCCCCTCTGGGCAAAAATATCCAAATTTCACTGATTGCAGCTAAATTGCTGATATTATCTGCTTTTCTTAGACTTTAGTGTGTTTGCTGATATTTTATATGAAAACAATAGAAAATGGATAACAAGGAAATTGTAAGTTGCTCTTATGCAACTTTCAATAAATCCACATTTCTGAATTTCTTGCTATGAAACCATCTTGACAGGGATTAGGACCCAGATTATGACTCAGATTATGTCAATCAAAAACACTTAAATAAATTATTCTTATAAAAGCCTTACTGCCAAACAACATAGCAATATATTAAGACAAACGTGTACCTCTTCTGAAGCTAGAACTTCAGTGAATACATCCTCATCATGATTGCCTTGTGTGTCAGCAGAATTTAACATCTGCACTGCCGACACAGGTGCAGTTGAAGTCACTGGAGACGCCGCTGCAGCTGTAGTTGGGACAATAATTGGCAGAGCATCTTTCCCCTGCAAGGAGGCAGGAACTATTTTTATCTGAAGTGGCGGTGGAGGTGTACATGTGACAGACAAGGGGAGGCCTGGCATGATGCTTCCCTCACGGGGCTTTGCCTGTAAGCGCGGCGGTGCAGGCGCCATCTGTTGGAGCCGCGGCGGAGGTGGCGCGTTCTGCATCTGCTGCAGCGGTGGTGGCTGACGAGAGGCACTCGATACCACAAGCGCAGGCTGCAATGCACGGAGACCAGCAGGCAGCACGGTCACCACGTGGCCACCGGCCTGAAGGATGTGCTTTGGGATTATGATCTTGGTGATGGTCTGGGCTGGTGGGACCACTGCTGCTGTTGTAGCAGAGGTTTTGTTTGCCCCTGTGCGGGAACGTGTAGCCATCTCTGGGACATCCAGAATGATGTTAGAGGTGCAAATATTGGTGATGGTGTTCTCTTCTAGGTTGTTGTTGTTGTTGTTGTTGACCAGCCGGTTGTCCAGGTGATCTACACAATGGACGTCTGTGGGAGTCAGGTTAACCACTGGCGGAGGTGGTGAAGGGGGTGTCTCCATCTCCTCAATGGTAGGCTGAGATGAGCACAGATGAAAAGTTAGATAAGACCTTTGAGTGGAAATCCTGTTCAGTAGAAGCTATAGAGAACAGTCACATTACCTGTGACAGCTGGTTGGCTCTATAAGCTGCCAGAGCCTTTAAATACTCTTTTTTGGCTGCTTCTGTCTTTCTTTTATACACCTAATGGAGACAAAACAAAGACCAATGTTGTAGATATGTGCAATTTGTCGGACAAAGGATATTAATAATGTATAATGCATATATACCTGTTTCTGTTCCTCAGCCAGGCTGTCCCACATGGAGGCCACGATCTTTGACACCTCTCCAAACGAAGCATTGGGATTCTGGCCCTTGATGGCTGCCTGGGTGTCTCTGAAGAACAGGGCATATGCTGAAACAGGCTTTTGTGGTTCATTAGGGTCTTTCTTCTTCCTTCCCTTCTTAGCGCCCGCTGCTGCAGTCACTGCCGCCAGTGTTGCTGGCTTCCCCCCACCCCTCTTGGCCATAGTTGGAGAGACGGAAGACAAGAAAGCTTGGTGGGAGGACATGTGGGAGAGGACTGATGAAGAGGAGATAGACATGGGGGAGTCTACAAGCACGCTCCGCTGAGAGAACACAGGGAGTAGAAAGAACATATTAGTTGCAGGACCAATGACAAAGCATGCACATAAAAAAAGTATAAAAAATACACTAATATGAGACTGGTGGCAATGCATGCAAGTAGGCTCCCAAAGGTCTAGCCCCTCACCTTGAAGTCATCCATGTCCTCATCCTGTAGGGAGCCAGCTGGAGATGGTGTTGCAGACAGCGGCTGCTCCAATGTCTCTACAGGATGCCCAATGCTTTCACCCCCGAGACCCAGTGACAACTCCGTCTGGTTAATCGTACTCAATTGACTGCTTCCCAAAAGACCATGACCAATGTCCGCAAGTTGAACGTCAATGGTCATTGGGGAAGAACTGCTAAAATGTGACTCGCTGGTGTTACCCAGCTCCTGTACACACAGTGAAAGAATGGAAAAAGGAAAGCAAGGCAAAATGTTTTTACAATGTTGCAGGTGCTGGATTCTTTGGAGCATTTGCGTCAACCCTGAAGGAACAGATAAGATAAAAAGGTACAAAAAACTACATTCAGAAATTCAACAATTCCAGTCACCAGACAGTGTTCTGTCTAAGGGTTCTCATGAGAATTACTTACCAATGAAGAAGAGCTCATCAGGGCACCTCCTCCAGACTGGCCCATGGCAACCATGTTCAGCTGCCCCAGACCTTGGGACCCAGTGTTCACAAACGTGGAAGCAAAAGATGGGTCATTAGCCTCCACCACCAGGTTGCTGACAAGGCTGCGGGAGCCTGAACGTCCCCCGCTGGCGTCTGACCCGTCAGACAGCTCAAAGTGGGACACGGCGTCATTGATGCTCAGGGACGGGTCTGGGTCCAGGGAGATTGGTGGAATCTCAAAAACTTCATCCCCGAGACTGGGAGTGTGGAAAGTCTGCTGTATGTGCACAGAACAAGAATTGTGGACAAGTGGTAGCTGAACTGAAACACAAGTATAAAACAGGGGAGTGTTACACTTCAATGTAACAGTAAATAGTGTAACTCACCTCAGCAGACAGGAAAGGGTGGGCCGCGCCACTGATGGTCAGATAACTGTCGCCGCCTTCTGGAAACTGAAACAGACAGTTAGCTTCAACTACATTGTGTGCTACCCCCAAGGTAGACGTAATTGTATACATCTTGGTCTCCGGTTACCTTATTTTCCTCGGAGTAGCCTCCGTATGCTTGGGTGTCCATAAACTCAGAATCAACATTTTGAGCACAACCATCCGACAGGTCGGAATAAAAATTAAGGTCCATTCTAAAATGATTTCCTCTTAAAAGAGAGTCACACACGTTGTATGGTTAACTGGAAATGGGGATTTCTTCATTTCTTACCCATTTAAATCATTTATCCCAACATTAACTAAGGCTGCTAGCGGCTAGCATAGTAGCTAATCACTGCCCGGTGAACATAACGTTTAGGTCGAGGAGATGATGCTAGCGTTAAGCTAACTTATCTTTGTCTTGACGACATGTGGAAATATGGGATACCTGGGTGATTTTAAACGGATATCGGTTAGTCGAATGATTACCACGTTGCCGAAATATATTATATCTTTCGCTCCCCTTATGCGCAAAGTTTACGGTCGGCCAAACAAAAGCTATTCGTATGCTAGCACAGTGCACACTCTCTCCCAGTATGTACCAATCACACAACTCCCGCTGCATTCAAGGACTATCGGAAAAGTTAAGACCGCAAACCTATACTTGTACTTAAAAAGCGAGGGCTCCTTAACATTAATGTGAGTTTGAAGGAACAGCAAGCAGAGTGCTGTGTGGTCCGGTCAGCGAATGTGAAACGTACGTGGACAACCACTATTCATTATTATCAAATTGTAAAACTGTAACTCTAGTATGGATCGGCGGCTATTGCTATTGTTTGTTTTTTCCAAAAATATAACTTGATGAAGCTTCATATCCAAGTACGCGCAAACAAAGAAGCCATGAAGGCAACAACCAAACTCGACTGACCTTTCACGATAAAGAAACTTTGCGGCAATACAATTTCACCCATGCATCAATTGCGGTTAATCACTTTAAATACTTTAAAAAAGATAGTAGGATTTCACTTTTATTATTTTAGTTTACAACGATTGATTGAAATATCTTGGTTCCGGCGGCTGTAAAGTAGGTTAGACTGGACCCTAGAAGTTGGGACTGGACAGCCGCCATCTCCAGGGTTTAATGAGAGATCATTGAAATGATGGCACATGCATTGTTATTAGTTCTACATTTTTTGTAGAACATTGTTGCATTGACTGATATATTGATATTTTTTAGAGAAGGGCCGATAAATAAAGCTTACATTATATTGCAGTTTTGTGATGTAAACATTTTGACACTCATGATATTATCTGCATATTTGTTGTTTGATTATATGCAATGTCTGCAGTGAACTTATTTTAAATGAAGAAATGTATCAACTAGGCCTACGTAGATGTCCACAGGTAATCAAAATCAAACCCTGTAAAAGAAAAAACAAATCTGAATACCAAATAAATCAGAATTAAGTTTTAAGCACAGAACAGTATTTATCTGCAGATATCATCTCCTTATTTCTGAGAAAAGGAACATTTGTAGAAATAAACAAATATATTAAAAAGATGACATTAATCAGCCTCATGAGGGCAGACATTGGTTGATACAACTATCCAAAAAAATTCCAATAATGGGAGTGTGATGGGATTATTTGTCAGCCCCAATATTCTGTCTATCGCCAGTGGTATACATCTTGGCTCAAAGGGTATCTCTGCCCCTAGACCAATAGTCCACCCTGCTAATATCTACAAAGTAAAAAAAAAATCAAAGGTAAAATGGTGCATTTACAATGCGCCTCTCTACCTTAACGGCAATCAAAGTCCTTTACAATGTTGCCTTATCCACCCATTCAAACACTGTATGCACAGATGTTGCTACGCAAGGTGCCAAGCTGCTAATACATTCACACACCTTCATACATTGATGATGCATAAGGAGCAATTACAGGTTCAATGTCTTGCTCAAGGACACTTCGACACGGTCTCTGGAGAAGCCAGGGATCGAACCAGTAACCTGGATTACAGGACAGCCACGCTTCCTTCTTTGCCAAATATATCCGGGCGTGCGAGGCATGGCTAAGTTCTAGAAATATGCCAGAATTTTTCATAAAGCCCAATTTATATTGACTCCATTCACTTCCAAGCTTCTGCACTGCTTAAAGTAGTTCATCTGATAAAATAACCGTACAGAGAACTGAAAGACAATAAATTGTAATTTCGGCAATTGACTTTTAAAATGATCAGTCAGACAGAAAGAAGCAACAGAATATCTTTCTTATGTGTGGACCGGATTTTCTGCTCTGCCCCACTGAAGTTGATGCCGGGAGAGGTGTTTCACTCGCAGGTTGAGTCTCTTCTTTGGAAGGTCATTTGGGTTTGTCAAGTAGGACTAGACGACTGGAGGTGCCTTGACAGCTTTTACAGCAAGTGTCTGTCAGGTTAGGGTTCCACCCAAGAGTGGTTGTTTGTGTAATCCTGCTGACATGGGCACCCAGAGAGGGCAGAACTCCGACAATAAATAATTGAAAATAAACATTCTTTTGCAATTTTAAATGGACTTGTCCCAAAATGAAATTGGTACCTCATAGTTCAATATAAATGGAATAATTTAAGCCCTTACACAGCACACACAACATATGCCTGAAACATTGTTCAAAAATTGACACAATGATCTTGTGTGCAAACGGCAAATCTCCTTATTGCCTTTGCTTGGTGAAAGTCACAATAATGCACACAGACTTCTTTCACTGTTGATTGCTGTTATTCATGTCACAGATACACTCAGATCATAAACAAGAATAATAACTCATTGTTGTCAACTTTGCACCATAGTACACAACTGACCTGCTCTACATTGTACAACACACCCATCCTCCAAGGACTGCCTCAGTAACTAATACACCACATTTCATCTCCATCCCTCTCAAACCCCCACCCCTCCCACAGAGCAAAAACAATAACAGTATATCCACACACTGGACCCCCTCGAAGTTCACAGACTCGTTTGGACGCAGAGGATATGACCAAACAAGATCGGGGGTTTGTGGGATCTGGATTCAGGCTCTGCTCAGTACGCATGTCCAGTTTCATGTAGCACTAGAGGACCGGTATTGAGGTTCTTAGATAAGAAAAGGGTATCTACAGCAGGGGCCCCCTTTTGGTCACGGCTGGGAATGTGATGGGAATTCTTAGATTTGGAGTAAGAGGAGGCGGGGCATGACAGGTCATGATGTAAGAAAAGCTCTGCTTTTTTCTATTATATCCGGTTAGAGAGGAGGACTGAGGAGAGAGAGATGGAACACAATTGTCATTGATGAAAAAGAAAACAGATGGGTGCAAAACCTGCTCATTTCATGGAAACAGATCCTATATAAAATAAATGAATAAAAGAAGCAACAAAACAGCACATTCATCCAGAATCTGATACATAGTATGGTAAAAATAAAAGAGGAATAACATGATTTATTTTTCAGAAGGGGGCTAATTCGGATGTGTTCAGTCAATCCTCTGAGCTAGATGACGAGTCAGAGTCCTTCTGTGCTATGATGACATCGTCCAATAGGGCTTCTTGATCCGAGCTGTCATAGTCACCTTGGGAAAGGCTGTCACCACCCTCCATTTTAACGTCAAAGTCCGGACTGGTGAGGAAGTGATGGGAGGTCTCCAGGTCCTCTTCATCCATCATGTAGGCTCCATCCGAGACCAGAGTCTCCTCTTCAACTCCCTCCAGGTTGGGGTCTTCAGGGGTGGGCTGCAGAGTGTCGTGATGATGGTGGTGGTGATGGTGGTGGTGATGACGCCGGCGATTTTTCTTGGGGATCTCAGAGTGCTCCGTCAGCAGTCGGTGGAAGAGAGTCTCAGGCAGGAAACCCTGCAAGAGGGGTAAATGTGTAAAGTTATTAAGTTGAAATTATCAGAAGTAGAAAGTCTGTTGTGAACAGAAAAAGAATAAGAATGTGATTATGAATCAGTTCTTGAAACTAATGTCCTCCTGGGGCAACAGAAATAACATTCCCCAGTCCCATCAGTCACGCTGCTTGCTGCCAGAATTTCAGGCATGATGCACTGCGGCTGCTTATTAGGTAACTTCACCCTAGTGGCCTAAATTTTGACAATTTCAATGTATCAATGTGTTTAAAAACCATCTAAGCCTGAAGGACTTAAACGTAGCTTGCACATGTCACTGTGGTTATACCCGTGCACACAGGCGGGTCAGATGTGGTCATAAAAATGATCACAGATTCAGGGTAGCAGACAGTGAAATAATGAATCATTAATGACCAAAACATGAATTACTCCCTCTAATTTGATCAGGCATCAGGTATGAACTACTGACTAAAAGCTCACAGGGACAACTAAGAAGTACAGACATTATCAGGAGCAGAAACCACTGACTAGTGTTGCATGAGGTCATATACGTCATTAAAATCTAAACATTATTTACGGTTTACATTCACTTCCGGACCGTTAAACCTGGATGTTCTTTTTGGCCAACACTTGTTGGACAGTGGTCAAACATCAGTTTGTCTTCAAGGAAACAAAGTGTCCATTTTTAGTGCAAATCTACTACATCTGGTAGTTATTCTGCTAAACAGAGCTTCTAAATTAAAAAGTGAAGCGCCGCAAGGCAAATACAGTTTGGAGTACGTACAGATTTACGAACTGTTTCGGACCAATCGGGAGACACAGCATTATCAGGATTTTCTTCCAGATATTCTCTTAGGTCTTGAAGCATTGGACAGAAAGCTGCTCCGACCTACAACAGAGAAACAAGTATAGGTTTGTCACCAAGAAAAGCCACACAGCCAACATTTCACATCGAAACAGGCAATATATCAACTGCTGTATGTACTGCTCACCTTCTTTCCTGTCCTCATGTTAACAAGTTTGACCTTCTCACTGCCTGTCAGGGCTTTATCCGACCTCCTCCTCCTCTTTCTCTTGCTCCTGTTCACAAGAAGCTGAGGGGGGAAGACAAATGATGTGATCAAGCAGAAACAAAGAGTCCAGTCACTGATATTTTGTTTCCATATCAACCAAAATCATATTTTCTGAATTGTTGCTCCAACGTTGTGAACCTACCTCCAGCATGTCTCCTTCCACCTCATAATCTGGGTTCTCCTTCAGCCAGGTGGGAGGGTCCCTGCGCCGAGGAGTACGCTCCGATGGATCAAGTCCATCTGGATCTGATAACTGATTGAGAGGCGGATTAGCAAACTAAGTGCCTGTGCTAGAGGGAAATGTAAACCTGAGACATGTACCTCTTGGTCCTTGCGCCGCTTCCGAACGCTGCTCTCTCCACCTGATCCATTGGGCATCAGGGCTTGCTTAGAGAAGGTCAGCTTCAGTCCCTCCTCCTGGCAGGGTTGGAGACAAGAGGTCCCTCTTATTTAGTTACAACTAAACATCACAACTTATTTTTATTGCAATATGATTTCAGATTTAAATCACAAGATGCAATATCAGGAAATTACTTAATTTACCAACAAATAAGCCACAAAATGTATTTTATGGGATTACTTCGGCCATCCATAATGCTTAAAGTGTAACTTTACGTTGTAGTATAATAATTGTGAACTTTCAAAGAATTGCTAAAGAAACTGACCTACAAGTCGTATACAGTTAAATTCAAAAAGTTCAGAATATTCTTACCTTGAGGAGTTTGACAGTGAACTCTCCATCTTCTCCATCAGTCCCGGGGCCACCCGGTATACTGCTGGGTTTGCGGATCACCCTTGTGTAGGCCATCTCTTCTCCCGCCAGCTCTGAGCTTGGGTTTAGCTGAGCCTCAGACACGTAGCGCCGCCCTGAGGGCCACTGACCATTCAGCATCAGCGTACACAAGCTATCCAAACGGTTGATCAACACACGGTCCTGAGAAGAAACGAGAAGTTAGTCATTCACAATGAGAGGATCAACACAACCCTAAAATCGGTAGTTATCAACATGATCACATCTGGTCTTACGTAAGTGTAAAAAATATAAGCTACCTTGGGCCAGTCCACTCTGAGAGGATCCGGTGGTGGAATGCCATCCTGAGACGGGGTCATAGAGAGTAAGCTGTTTTCTTCATCCACATCACGCACCTTCATACCTGCTGACAAAATGGGGAAATAATTACACTCAATGTTTTTCATTCATCAACATGTTTCCCCTTAACTACTAGCTTACCTCCTTCCACCTCTTCCTCACTCTCTCCACTTTCATCGCTGCTGCCTGATCGCTCAGACGACGATGAACCTGAATCAGAATCAGAATCGGAATCTGACCCCCCTTCTCCACCTTCCTTCCTTCCTCCTTCTGTTCTTTCTCCCCTGGCCCTGCTCCTCTTGAAGTTCCAGCCCGGTCCTCGCACCTTGCCTACATGGTGCGTCAAAGGTGTGCTCTGTAGGTTGGCGCTGATTTCACCTCCTAGTAACCTGGCTTCCTCTTCAGCTCCCTCCTCCTTCAGACCAGGCAGTTGTTCCTCATTCTTTGGTTGGCTGAGGAGCATCACGGGCTGTGCCTGGGGTTGCGCTGGAGGGGGAGCCTGCTGGTTCTGAACGAATTCATCCCGGGCCTGGGTGAAGGTGAACTGGGGGTCTGGGAAGATGGAGAGCTCAGTACGGCTGACACCGTGAAGTGCAGCACCCAGCATCAGTTGACGGTCGTGTTCCGGTATATTCCACCAGGTGGGCAGCTCAGAGCCGGGCGGGGCCAGCAGCAGACGCTCTTCCAGGGAGGGGTGGGGGAGGACTCGCTCACGGAGGCGACGCAGGAGGCTAATGCGGTAAAGGGTGCGGGAAGCCCGCTCTTCAGTGATGGGGGCCACAGTCTGTGAAAGAGTTAATGGATCTGGGCAGAGGCAGAGTTAGGAGTTATATTAATTAGAAGTAAAACAAAATAAAAACATAATTTATGACTTGGATATAGATATTGAAGTCCTCAGTTAAAATAAAAAATATCACATGTTGATATTATCATGACGACCATCCGGTGCTTACCTTCATCGCGGCCTGGGCGCAGGTGGCACACCCTACGACACATAGCCACAAAAGCGCGGAAGTATCGACTAAGGCTTTCATCCGTCTTTTTATCCAGGCGAGCAAAGGTACGAAAGCGTGTCCAGTCAAAATCAAATTCTCCTCCCTCGGGAAGACCAGGCTCCTTTTTGATCCTCTCCACACCGAAAGTTGATACCACACGGTAGAAGTCACATTCCTCCCTACGTGTCCATCTGCAGAAAACATTGGGGTCAAGTTAGGTGAGGAAGGGCGTTTTTTTTTCGTAGAATCTGGCTGAAACGGGGATTTTTCACATGAAACATCCCTCTTTGGGATGAAATTTGAAATTGAAGAAATCCAACACAGCACACTAAGACAGTGTGCTCACAGAGTTTTGATTATAGGTTATAACAAAAGCATACCTTTGCTGCCGCTCTTGCCGTGCTATTTCCTTTAGCTTACTGGCTTGTTCGCACCGCCGCCGCCTGCGGTCACCCTTTGCCTCAGCTTCAATCTTCAGCTGCTCCTGCCTGTAGGTACGCTGGTAAGCTGTGATCAGCCGCCGCATCCTCGCTGTAAGTGATGAACTGGAGGGCCACTCACAAGCACCAGTATAGCTAGTTAAGGGTTCTGTGATCACTGGGCCGGCCTTGTCTTCAACAGAAATCTCATCTTCAACATTCATAGAGTCAGCCTGGAGGACAAGAATTAAAGTTGAATAGAAGGAGATTATTAATCTGTTCTCTCGGCTGCATTCATAAAGTGGTAAGTGTGTGCGATATGTTTGATAAGTCATTTCCGAAATATTCAACCGTGTCTATGCAAGAGTAGTTCTGTCCTGACTGAATTTGATGGAGTAAATCGTACCTCTTCGAATGGATCTTTGACGTGTCTTGATGCAGGCTTGAACTCTGGGTCTTCTGAGTATTTATCATAATCAGCTCTGTACAACACAAACAATAAGCTAACATCAAGCAGGGCAATGGTGAGATATGTCCAATATCGTTGCATGTGTCATCACGTTATTTAAATTACGTCTTTGACCTTTTTAATTACAATATGATTGAAACACAAAATGTTTAAACTGATTTTAATGTGAAAATGTCCAAAATTTGAACAATGTACTGCAGTGATGCATAACATTGCCCCATTTTCTACAAGGTAATGCAGAAAATATAGACAAAGGACATCCAAAAATGAACAATAATAAGGCACTGTTTGTATGACTCACTCGTCTCCCAGCTCGGCATCACCAGTGTGTTGTTCGGCATCGATGGCCTTGTCATCAGGCCGACCAGCTCTCTCCACGAAGCAGAGACAGGAATCAGCACGCATAGTGGTGTACATTTCATAACCTGGCAAGAGACACAATCAAAGTTTTTACATGAAGACTCTACAGATTCGTAGTGGAGGAGTTTTGACACATATTACATGAGCAGAGGTGAGCATGGCCACCAGCAGCATAGCAAACCCTCCCTGTTCTCATGATGTTACCTACCATGTTTAAATACACCAGCCAGCAGTGAGCGGTCTGCCTCGGCATCCCACCATCCTGTAGGCACCTCCTGCTGCTCCATCTCAGGCATCCAGATATCAACATCCCTGAAAAAGGGGAAATGTGTTTATGTAAATAACAGAGAACTGCAGAATTTGAGCCTTGAAGTGAGCCTTGGTTGATTATGTAATGAGCTTTAATAAATACCTGATGTCAGCCCCTCTCAAAACAGAGTCGGCATGTTCACCTATCACCTCCTGTTTCAGGTAGTAGAGCATACGCACTCTTAGCAACACCCTGGAGGAGGAGGAGAGAATATAATGTAGATGAGATTAAACATGTAAACACACAGCATACCACAGCTGCCAGGGTGTCACTTACTTGTTGCACTGGTGCTTGAGGTGTTTGCGGTAGCTGTCATCAAGCAGCAGGGTGTCGGGGTTGTACTTGCGGATCCACTCCACCTTCTGCACATCAAATGTGCTCTGAGCTTTAACCCTCTTACCCTTCCTGCCTCTTGGAACTGGGATGGACAGGCCTGGGCAGAGAAAATAAAACGTCAATGAAAAATGTAAAAAGTGTTCAGCTTGCACAAGCAAAGTCAAATTCATAGTTTGTGGATTTATTTGCAAATGTTGCATTAAGTTGCAATGGAATCAACGGGCAGGTCCGTACCAGAGTGGTTGAGAAGTGTTTGGGGTTCGCGTCCATTTTCTGGTGGTGTGATGAGCTCCCAGATGAAACTCTTGATGTTTTCATCTCCACGGTAGTGAAGCAGACAAAATACCAGGATGACACGGCAGATCGTCTCCACATCACGCTCGCTCAGACGCCGCTTACACCTGGCATGGGAGAGGATATCCCTCCAGCGACCCCAACTGTGAGAAGAAAGGGAGGTGAAAAACCTGATTAATCAGATCCTTGCGGGTTCCATCCATCAAATTTCTGTATCTTATCTGGAACCAGGTCATGGCTGCAGAAGCCTTAGTTAGGTTACCCACAGGTCCCGCTCCCTAGCAACACTCTCC
Source organism: Macroramphosus scolopax (assembly GCA_901007825.1). Lineage (NCBI taxonomy): Eukaryota > Metazoa > Chordata > Actinopteri > Syngnathiformes > Centriscidae > Macroramphosus > Macroramphosus scolopax. Next base: position 15,659 of record CAAKHC010002825.1, on the reverse strand, counting down.
AGTTCCCAGGAGATGAGATATGATATATAAGTGCGTTGTCTACCACAGGGCCCTCTACCAGTTGGACATGTTAGAACATCTCCAACAAGAGGCACCTGGGAGGCCCAAACCACCTCAGCTGACTCCATTAATCATAATCTTAATAACGGCCCCACTTAAACATTGAAGGAGTGTGTCAACAAAGACATTTCCCACAATGTACAGGAATATGTAAAAAGCCAACATGAACTAACTTTTAGATAAATATACGTACCCATAGACAAGCAGATGTTTTTCCACCCGGAAACAGTCAGTGCGACCATAACCACCTCCGCTGTGGCGATCGGAGCGTCTAGAAGCACGTGACTGTCTAGAGTTGGCAGGTGGGTACTCGTCATCGCTGTCCAGATCAGACAGGTCTCCGCCTTCTCCACGTAAACTTGAATACTGACGTGTCTGCTTACGAACTCTGGGAGTATCGATCACGAGAGTGTTCTATGGGGAAAACAATAACTTATCAATTCAATACGAATTCAATATTTATTGCAGCTAGATCGAAATGCCACACAAGCCTACGACGACACTCACGAAAGAACGTTCTAGGCATACCTTTCGGTTTAGGGTGTCCATGTCTATGTCGGCTTTCTTGGCCCACTTTTGCCAGAATTCAGGGTCATCGAGAGCAATGTCATTGCGGTTTTCAGACGCCACAAAGCTGGCCTTGGAGAACGTTGAGCCTTTGCCCTCACTCTCGATGGTGATGGTGGTGGCTCTTCGCTGGAGGATCTGGTCAATATCTTCCTCACAGAAGCGACTACCCTCATCATTCTCATCCATGATGGCGGCGTATGCTCCTTTCCTCAACAAGTCCTCAATCTCTTTCTTGGAGAACTGTTGTATCTGTTGTAGAGGGACACAAAAAGCTAGCAGTCAAAAACTGGATCAAATACATAACACATTGTCCAATCTAAAACATGATCATGCAGCTCAAGAGTCGTTCCCCAGTGCGTTTTTCTTACCCCATTTGCATTGCTATCTTTGTTGCCGCTCATGCTCTGGAGAACGGCACGGTCGAGGCCAAGCTTGAGACTTGCTTTATCCAGCATCTCCCTCTCATACGAGTTCCTGGTGATCAGACGGTAGACCTTGACCGCCTTAGACTGGCCAATACGATGACATCGTGCTTGGGCCTGGAAGAGTGAAAAAAAAAAGAAGGTCAAAAGTGTATTATACGGAGCTGCTGACTAAACTAAACGTTTTCAAGCACAGAGCTGTTGAATTGTAACAACTTGAACATTAACTGAAATTTAAACTACAGAGCGCAGCTGAATTTCGTACCTGCAGGTCATTCTGAGGGTTCCAGTCAGAGTCAAATATAACGCAGGTGTCAGCAGCAGTGAGGTTAATACCTAGGCCACCCGCACGGGTACACAGCAGGAAGACAAAGCGGTCTGAGTCGGGCTTGCTAAAGCGATCGATGGCAGCCTGTCGCAAGTTCCCACGCACTCTGCCATCAATTCGCTCATAAAGGTATCTGTAAAAAGGGTTAAAGGGTTATTAACTAATCCATACAATATATTCCAGACAATTCTTCAAAGTTTTCTTAAAAATAAATCAGGTACACTTGGCCTCAAGAGCTAATATCTATTTTTTTAAGATTAAATTTTTCAAATAACCCAGCATACCTCTTGTTGATGAGGTAGTCCTCCAAAATGTCTAAGCAGCGCACCATCTGAGAGAAGATAAGAACTTTGTGGCCACCAGCCTTGAGACGAGGAAGCAGCTTGTCCAGTAGCACCAGCTTGCCGGCTGACCGAATCAGGGCTTGCAAATGGAAGTCCGAGGCCAGCGGGTCATACACCTCCCGCAACTCTGCTACAATCTTCTCCTCTGCGCCTGGACAAGACCGAGTTATGGATATAAAATTGATTAATGCTATCCAGCTCTAACAGTTAAAGTCAGGAAGCTGACCTTAACAAATCTGCGTGAAAATTGATTTGGCCCCAAATAACCCAAGTCCGTAAAAAGTCATTTCAGAGTTTATATGGAGATGCAAATACCATTGATGAGGTAGGGGTGGTTGCAGCACTTGCGCAGCTCCATCATAGTGTTAAGCAGGTTGGGGACATTGCTGTTACTGTGTGCCCCTAAACTGAGGAAACTGAAGTTCCTCTCCAGGATGGCCCGGTAGTACTTCTTCTGGACATCCGTCAACTCAACCTGATAGGAAGAACAGTCAGGTCTTACAGACGTGTTACAACATAGGATGTTACAAGAAGTACTTCATACTGTGCAATACAACGCTTTCTAAAGCAAGTATATTGATACATCTATTCTAGTCCTTTTTTTATTTTTTGTTGTTTTTAGATTGGACAGAGAAACTGTTTTCTTACGTCCTTAACGACTCTGAACACAACAGTTTTTACAGAAATTTCCCAACCTCAATGATAGTCTCCTGTTTGGGTGCCAAATTCTTCTCAACATCCTCTTTGAGCCTTCGCAACATCATGGGTTTCAAGATGGCCTGCAGCTTCTGAACCTGATGGGCAAAGTCAAAGAATTTGCTCAGTGACAGCTGATTATCACAAATTCAAACAATTCTCAAGACAAAGATTTGAAAACGAGTGCGAGTCAGAGACTGTGAATGTGAAGAGTGTATATTTTTCACCTGTTCCTCTGTTTTGAGGTCTCCGAAGTCTCTGAGGAATTCAATCTCCGATGGGAACTGGGCAGGCTCCAAGAAATGAAGCAAACTGAAAAGTTCCTCCACTGTGTTCTGGAGAGGAGTGCCGGTCAACAACACCTTGTGTTCCTGGGAGGCAAAACGAGAGAGGAGAGAAAGTAGAGGATGTGGGGATTAATAAGATTCTTATAATACACAAGAATCAAGGAGCAGGCATTTAATTGTCTTTCAGCAATATGCTGATCTCTGTATTTTTAAACTTACCAGGTCCAACATCTTCAAGCTGTCCAACAGCTTGCAGTTGCGATTCTTGAGGCGGTGAGCTTCATCAATAATCACACAACGCCAGGCGATCTCCCTCAGCTCTGGGCAGTCAGACAACACCATCTCAAAGGTTGTGATGAGGGCATCAAACTTGTACGCACCCGGGATCAAATGGTCCTACAGACAGGATTACAATTTTCATTACACATGTTCACTGCGATTTCAAAAATAAAGAATATTGTTCATTAACGCCACCTTGTCATCCTTGCAATACATCTCATACTGCTGGATCATCTGTCTGCTGGCCAGGCTGCCGTGATAGACGATGGCATTCATGGGGGTCCATGTGGTGAACTCTCTCTCCCAGTTGGTGATGGTGGAAAGGGGAGCAATGACCAGGAAGGGGCCCTGGACCCCAGTAGCATACACCTCTGAGAGCAGTGCGATAGACTGGATTGTCTTCCCCAGACCCATCTCATCTGCCAGGATACAGTTCTGCCTGAGATACAAGAGACAGAGGGTGAGAGTACTGAAGAGTGAGAGAAGCAATTTTCAAATATCCATTATACAAAAACTTCCACGACATTGCCCTCTGATGCTCTGGTATCATGGTATATGACCACTGTCTGCTTTCTGAGGTGTATTTTTAGTGCTTAAGCAAAACATATTTCAGGTTCTGTCCTGTATCAAACCTAAAACATTTTAATAAATATTGAAAATCAAATGAAATTTGACTGTGGCTTTGAAAATCGACCTTGCTACAAGTTCTCATGACATGCTGATGTGTGTGATAAATACCTGTTGTACCAGTTGAAGAGCAACCAGTTGACTCCCTCCAGCTGATACTCTCGGAGTATGTTGCCATTATTGTACTCTGTGGTCTCCTCCAGTTTCTTCCATGAGCTGGCTCCAGGCCGTGGCTGAGATCACAAAGGGAACATGAATACCAAACATGACGGTTAACAATCAAACAAAAAAGCTTGTCACATTACAAAGGCCACAAATGTCGTATGCAGGGACATTAAAGTTAAGAGGTGTGTGATTATGAAAACTGTGTGCCCCGAGTCTTAGGTTTTTACTTTTGTGTGTTTCTGGTGAAATGGAGGATGGCAGTTAATAGCAAGAGATATTTGGGGCCTTCATTGAAACTCAAAACAAGCAGACAGCAGGAGGTTAAAATGCTCCTGGCTATCACCCGACTGCTTACTGTTCTCTTCAGGCGAGGTTGTCGGTTTTGGATTTTGCCAAACTCTTCCACCTTGCCTTCATCCACATCTTCCTTCAGCTCCCAGGTGGCGTCTTCATAAGGCAGAGAGCACCACTTCACCAAATAGTAGACCACCGGCTAAACGGCGTGAAGGGATGAAAGTATGTGTTAAATACGGCAAGCATGTTACATTCTCGATGAAAGGTCATAGTTCTAAAGAGCTAAGCTACATAATCATGAGAGGAGAAGTTGATCTTTCATGTTCTCTAAAAAAAAAACTTATTTCCTCCCACCTCGCCGTTGTCTTTGTCCACACTGTGGGATACGTCCAGAATCCGGTCCGCCTCCATGTAGTCTGGATTGAACGGCTCCTCTTCCTGAAGATTACCACAGAGTCGGAGAAGGTTACAGTATACAATAGTTACAGTTCTACAGTTAACATCCTCTTAACAATAAAGACCACCTGAAAGTAGTACACAATCTTAACGTTATGTAGCAGTTGACTGTATTCAAGCGGATCGTAAAAATGTTCGCCTCCCCCACCTCCTGGAAAATGTGTCGCATCTGTGCGTGCTTGGTCTTGAACCTCTTGATCTTTTGATGGATCCTCTTATCCTTTTCCAGCTGATCCAAACTGGCCCATTCACAATGCAAGTATGAACTAAAGGCAGGAGAGAGAGATTTGACTCATTTCTTTTCACTTACTCATAAAAAGTGTCAAGTGCCGAGGCCAAAGCTATCGGTAGAGATACTTACTAGTTCTTGTATTTTACAAAGAATTCCTCAACATTGGTGTACTGGCCTGTGGTTACCTATAAGAGAGGAGCCGGTTTGTTCTCATTAGAATTATCAAAATTAAATCAAACTCATAAAAGACTTGTACTGGAATGGGTGGAATGAAAAATGTTAACTGAATGAAACATACTTCCTTCTTGGTTAATCTCATAGAGAGAACTTTGTCTACAATCGCAGCATCTTCCTCACTTGGATTTTCCTGTAAAATAAAGTAGTACGCTTTGAAACGCACAGCAATCTGACTCACAGTGCAAATCATATATAAATGAACAAACACAGCACATTCTAACAAACATATCTCATTATCCTTTCAATCTCATTCCGGGATGAAAAACTCTTCATTATTTCAACGCACCACAAAGAACTGCATGCTGGGTTGTCCATCACCATCCAACTCTACTTCCTGGCTAAGGTGAGCTACCGGCCCACCACTGATGGAGGCCACAGCTGCCGTGGTTGTAGTAACGTCTACATCTTCCTGCTCATCCTCATCGTCTGTTATCTTAATATCCAGGTCCTCTGTGTACTTCTTCCGTTTCACCACACGATTTGATCGTCTCTTCTGAAAAGAGGACATGGAAGGAGAAAGCGGTGAGTATTTTTCCATTAAACTATCTCAGGTTTGTGTGTGTTTCTGCACCTGTTCGCCCACATTTAAAAAAAGGTATTCATCACCATTTTTTATCATCATTTGTTTGTGCTGTATTATTTTTATAACTAAACTGCTCTTCTGCTGAGGCAAACGTACCATTATCATGTCCTCGTCCAGTGCAGCGGGTGAGGCAGGACTCAACTCCCCATCAGAGTGGTCTGAGGATGCATTCCTCTTTCTTTTCTTGGCTCCCACTAGAGTAATAGTGCTGAGAAGAATGAAGGAAGAGAGAAGACAAAGTGATAATTAGCACCTAAAGAACAAGTTTGTACAAGGCTACCTTTCCCAGCATGCATCACTTACTTTGTCTTAGTTTTGCTTTTGCTCTTGTTCCCAGCCGCATTTATTGCTGTTCCTCCAGCTTCTCCAGCTGTCCCTCCTGGTGTTTTCACTTTGCCCTTTTTGTCAGCTCCTCCCATGGTTTTGGTTGTAATTCCTCCAGCTACTGGACTTTTCTTCTTGCTCCCTCCCCCGCTGGTCTTTTTCTTAGCAGCAGACACCACAGTCACAGTGCCTGCTACATCTGGCGAGGTCTGTGTGGATGGAAGTTCATCCTGGTTTAGGACTCTGGGCAGGTTCTTCTCCCCACGTGCTTTGGCCCTGGCTATAGCTTCAGCCACAATACGATTTGCCTTCTCTTGTTTGCACAGAATCTCAACTCGTCGCACAGAGGCATTGTCGCCAGGGGCCTTGGTGATGCGGATAGCCTGGGATGGTGTCGTGGTAGTACTGGAAGGGCCTGCTGCTGATGTGTTGATGACCTTAACCACTGAGACCGTTCCACCAGCCGAAGTTGCCGAGCTTGTCTGTGAGGAGGAGAATCATTTGTCAGGTTTCGTTTAGAAACTTTATTCTTCTATAATGTACAGAAACATCTGGAGGCCTACCTGTGGCTGCAGAAGCATTTTTAGAGGCACCGCAACTCTCTGCCCCCCTTGGCCTTGAGATATCTGCAGTACCTGTGGGCTGCCAGTATTTCCAGCCCCTGAAACCAACTGGTACTGTACAAGCAAAAGAAGAGAGGAGTCAAGTCACGTTTCACTTTGATCCCAACACTCATACTTCCGATTAGATATAACAGAGTTTAGCATTTATTTGAAGTGTGAGTGGGGCTAGATTTTTAACAAGAGGATATTTTAGTAAAGCTGCTTGTTTGGTGCTTTGTCCACAGTCATATGAGTGATAGAAGCACTGTGTGCTTAGTGCAGAGGTCAGCCCAGGATTCTTAAGTTTTTGAAAAGCACTGGGTACAAAGAGACTTTGGCTGCCTTTTACCTTTCTACTAAGCCAGACTTAAGACATCCTGGATCGAATGCTGTTCTGAATGCAGAGATGAAGCCGATGTTAATCTTTCCAACTAACACGCAATAATACTGCCATATTGCTTAATGGTGGTGCAAACATAGCCATGATGTTAACAAGCAGCAGTGAACTAACCAGAAGCACATCCAAGATAAATACCTATACCTTGATGACGAAAAAAAAGCATATAGGTGGACTATAACTTGTAAATTTTAAAGCCAATAATTAATTGTATTACTGAATCTAGTATAATAAGCACCAGTCTTGTTGCTGTCTTTATCCAAATTTTTTCTCATCAGACATTCACTGGCTACACTTTGTTTATAAAGTGTCAGGCGAAACTACTGTTAATTATAAAATAAATGGCTGATAAAGTTGGCTAGTTTTATCATCAACTGTAAATGGAAACTATTTAGCAGAGAGTTCATCATCTCGACAGATCGACTTGGGCCCCTCGCCCAGGTATATCGAGATCATGGTAAATAAAATCCAAATACACACAATTGCCATTTCATAATGCACAAAGACCAGTGAACCTTCAGCAGCAAAGGCGGCAGGGCTGGTTCAATACTAAAATGGCCAATAAAAAAGGTTATAACCATTGTGTGGCAGCGCATTCACACGCAGAGTCCGGCAGTTCAAGATGCTTAGCAAACTACACTACTCTGCAAATCGTGAGGGGCCCGGAATCCCTCTGGTGTCAATGTTTACAAATTCACTGAGACGAAGAGCCCACAGTATCCGGAACTATCATAAAAAAAAAACAACACCTGAAGGAATTGCAGGAACAGCAATCAGGTAAGCATGCGTTTTCTCTTCTCCTAGTTAGATGCAAGCAAACAGCAGTAATGTTAATTCTATGTGCAAAGAGTCTCTATAGTCGTTTTGTCTAACTAGCCTCCCTTGCTAACTATCAGGGCCGTGATCTGCGACGCTGATTCTGATAAAAGTTAAAGTCAACGCCAGTAGGCAACACTTCTCAAAAACTGCTAATCTGAAGATAAATGTGTAGCATGTGAACACGTGTTCATTTGTGTGTGTGTAGAAAAAAGGAAAATGCTTTGCAGTACCAAAGTGTGGGGACCAGTGCAGACAATATATGGGCATGATGGACCGTCTCATATGTGCACAAAGTTTTAAACAAGAAAAAGATGATCTAGTCTCTTCGTCAAGGTTTAGTTACAATTCTGGACTAATGCACGATGGAAAGAAATTAACTGACATTAAATAAATATTGAATGTAAAATGATGATTAGGTGGGCATACTACACTATACATAACATGGATGCATAGTACAAATATTTTCTAATTTAAAATGTGGAAAACACAATGCCATCAGACACTGGAGGCGGTAGCAATACATGGGCAAATTCTTAACCTGTGTAAACAGTGCTAAATGTACTTCCAATATTGAGTTTGTAGATTTGAAAAAGCAGCAGAACAACAGAAATATCCTCACCAACATTTACATAATAAAAACATGTTAGAATGTGCCCCAGAAATTACCTGAAGGAGGTCACTAATCTGATTAAAAAGCTGGTACTTCCAAAAAATAACCTAACCTTTACTCCTCCTTGTTGGTTGGGCTGCTGTTGAACCTGGAGCTGAATTGTGAGAACCTTGGGCTGCCCCCCAGCCTGGCCGGCAGCCCGGGCCTGGGTCAGGGCTGCTAGCTGGCTTCCATGGAGCACTAGTTTGCCTCCAGGGAGCTGCCCCAGTACTAGTCTAGTTGGTGCTTGGGCCTGTTGTGGTTGTCCTCCTTGGGCTGTCTGAACCTGCTGGATCTGTGGCTGGGCTGCAATGGCCTGACCCACTGATGCAGCAGAGGCCTGGGTGGGCTGCTGGAGAACCAGGGTGATCCGTTTTGCTTCGCCACCCTAGGATCATAAACAGAGAATTAGGCTAAGTGTGACAGTCAGACTGACCTAAATATACAGCTTCTGAAACTGGGCTACAACCTTGACGACAAACCACTAGACTACTCCAACCATCATCTGCGGTGGTGCAGCGGACATGCTGACCACTTTTGGTGTGCCTGAGTTGTCAGGGGAAGTGGAACCTACCTGTGTCTGGGCCTGCATGGCAGGCTGGAGCTGCACCTGCGTTTGTGCTTGGACCTGGATCTGAGCAGGCTGGGCTTGGGGGATCTGCACTTGAACTTGCTGGCCTTGCTGTTGCTGCACCTGCTGGGGCATGGAGGTGATCAGCAACTGTTTCACTGGCCCATTGGTTGACTGCAACAGTCTCTGCACACCAGCAGCACCCACCTTGACTTGACTTTGTCCTGAGCTTGCTTGGTTCAAAATTGTTCCCCCCTGTAATATTGGCATACCAGGTTTGAGATGAGTGCCAGACAGCACACGGATGACCTTGCCACTAGTCTGGCCAGCGGGTCCTGATACTGTCTGGAGGACCTGGGCTTGACCCTGTGGACCTTTGAGAATGACAATTTTACCACCAGCCTGCTGTGTGATGGCAGCTAACTGCTGGGGAGTCAGCTGCTGAGCTATCTGTGTGAGCTGCTGTGCGGTGGCAGTGGCAGTGGTGGCCTGGGGGCTGGAAACAGTCAGAGGTGAGCTCAGCAAGACAGTGCTACTGGTGACCACACTTGCGTTGCTGACAATGGGTATGGTGGCCTGGGCTTGGACATGAGGTACAGTATCAACAGGGGCAGGGGTTACAGTGGGAACTGCAGCTATGGAAACAGTCTGAGCAGCCGCCACTGGCTGCAGTGTGGGTACTGGAATAGTGGCAGGTTCGAGGATGGTGGTTGTTACAGGAACACCAAGGCCTGTATGGAGTGTTAGATCAGAAGTGGGCTCCGAATCAGCTGGTGCATCCACCTGGCCCAACGCCAGTTTAAGGGCCTCTTCCACAGGGTCTGAGGAGCCCTGAGAAAAGGAGTCATCCGGTAGGGCATCCAGGTTAAACAGGGGTGTATCCTCAAAGAGGTCCATGATGGGATCTGCCATCTTGCCCCTCCACACAGGGAGATGGGCACAATGTTAAAGGCACTCCGAGATGGTGGCTTAATAGCGTTTGTCCAGTTCTTCTCAATGTTTAAGTAAACTACTGGAAATAGAAGAAACACATAGGTGTCAAAAGAAGCAGTTTCATGGCTTTGACATTTAAACAAATCCAGAAATTGTTATTAGAAAGTTAAGAACTTGAAATCAGGCTCGTTTCATTTAATGGTTAGTTCAAGGGTGTTAAGAGTACAAAAAGAAGTGGTTTAACACACTATTTAATTAATCTTAATTTGCTCTTGAAGGTAAATAAAGAACATGCATATCCTATATATCAACATCTGTTACAAATACGTATATGTATCTGTTTAAGACTTTTGCAAAAGTTAATTCCTGTGTGAGTTAAATGCATCAAACTATTTTAAAATTATGAATTGAAAAAGAAACGGAGTAAATAAAGGTTTAAGAGAAATGAATTGCTCAGTTAATTAATAACTGTTATTTATATATTTGCTGAATGTTAACGTTACATGTAAGTTGTATCCCCTAGGACAATTGATCAACGTATCAATGCTAATAAATATAATTTAAAAACAAGTCGGTGTAATAGTTGTATACAAAGTCTCAGAACCGAATAAACACTCAGTAAAAGAGTTGGTAGTAAAGTCAGACCAGGAGGGTACTGATGCTGGAGATGAGGATGCTTTCCTCTCTGGTCGAATTGCAGTCTTTCTCACAAAACCGATTGCTAGCATTAGCTTGTACCGCGACCAAGATGTGCCTATTACAAAAGCGAGTGTTGCACCGAAAACATATTCATACTCATAAACACGGTGTATTACATGTTTGGAGCGGTTAGCTCGCTTCTCTGGCATTTACTACCAACCATTCAGTCTACCGGACTCCTTCAATCTCATCAACAAACCGGACCAAACCAAAGCAACGTGCCACAATAACCATAGCTCGTCAACGTTCAGACACGGGTTAGGCCGCAATACTGTTTCGGATGGTCTGCGTGTTTTTTTCGGCAAAATACCTGAAAATAACCATCATGTCCACTGCCCCAAGTCCAACAGTAATAATTCGGGGTGCTAAATTTACCTTTGCATCGACACACATGGCTTTCTCCGTCTCACAACACTGTACGATTACAGGAAACGGCCAGGGAAGAGCAGGAACTAACATTCTTGCCAGAGAAAGCGTAGAAAGCGTGCCCCTCGGAAGGTATCGAACTACCATTGGTCACTTTTCCCTCGAGCCGGAAGCATGCGGCAATCCCATTGGCTGAAGTATCTATCACTCATATTATAAGGCCGCTGCTGGGCGGGATGACATCCAGAGTTGGGTTGAGAAAACAATAAATGCGGCCTAGCTGAGATAATTTGACTGAGTGATCGTTAGTATTGCAGTTTACGCTCAAATTGGAAAGCACAGACCTTGAAGAGGAAATCAGACAGGCTTTTTGTAATCCTGAAGCGATACTGAAGCGAACGACCTCTCGGGCCAAAGTTTGAATGACACATCGTCGGTTTTTTTCGGCGTTTTATTACATAGGCTGCAGCTCAAGATTCTGCCCACTTTGAGAAATGAATGGAGCCCCTTCAGAAATTATCTTTTACTTCATAGTAATACAGGCAAAACCCAAACTCCGTGACAACGTTGACGGACTTCAGCTGCTTCATACCAGTTTTTGAGCGTCTAATTATCACCTTCCTTCTGGTCACCAGTATTATAGTGAATTACATGTGAGTCGAGGTTTTGGCGCCCCCCTGTGACCTCGGTTTGGAACATGATTACTTAGCTGATTTTTTAACCCCCTATTCTGTCTGCTCGTTGTACATTGTTTATGAACCCAGTTATGTGTGGTAATCTGATTAAACAATTAATGGAGGATTCTGCACGATGTAAGCACGATATCATCTGAAATTATAACTGTCTCAAGACCATAATTTGACACTTAAGCCCTCACAATAAGGCAATAAAGCACAAGTGAAGGTCCATATCATATCAAATTACGTTATAGTAGTACATAATCACATGTTGTAAGTTCCAGTTGATTTTATTACCACAACCCAACTGCACACAGCAAACCTGGGGTAATCAAGGCAATATTTCAAGCAATCACATTTACCATCTCGGCATTGTCATGTTTGACCGTATTGTTAAATATTTAATTTTTTCAGTGCATTGTCTTCAAGTAATACACTGAAATCTCACTTGAAAAAAAAACGTTTTCTGCATAAAAACTGTCTGTTACCATTAATGCATCTTCAACAATTGTAATTAATGTGAGATCACAAATTAATGTCTTGGTTATCCATTTTCAGGAAATACAATAAGGCCTGTCCTGAAACCATAATAGTATGATTCTGATCATGTGGGAGTGAAAGTGAGAGAGAAAGATTGAAAGAGGGAGATGGTGGTCATGAACCAGGGAAGCGTAAGTGACTACATGCGACAGCACTCCACACTTTATCCATGGCAGCCCTGCAGAGACGAACCTTCCTGCTCGCCAAAGGCTCCATCTGTCTGCAGCCCGGCGAGGAGTATCTGCTATTCACCACACTTACACTCTGCGCCATGCTGGTCTGCATGGTCCACGCCAACGCCAGCTCTGCTGGTGAGAGCTATATTTACAAACAGCTGCCGTGGCACTGGCTAGAGTTTTGCAAGAGCATCAAGTTAACACAAGGAGGGATTTGTTTACTGGTGAGGTACTGCCCTAGAAATGATCCATAAACTGTTGACATTTAAGGTATTTGTGGAAAAGAATTTTTGGCAATGCATTTGTATACACTGATCACAAGTCATTCGCTGAACAGAAGATATTTTTATTTTAATATTTGTTCTGAATAGAAATTTCTGTGTAAATAAAACATTTGTTGCGGGAGACAAACAGGCATATTGAGGAGCATCAGTCATAAGACACAGCAGAATAAAGGGTACGTTTGTAAGATTGACAGGATGCCACATTCAAAAAACTTTAATAAAGAAAAAACAGATAGAGGCTTTCAACTTGTCTTTGCACAGAACCCCACATTGCACATGGTTACTTTAGAATTTTGGAATTCCAAGTTCAAATATCTCTTGACAAACCACACAGAACCAAGCAAATCAAATACACAGACAAATGTAGTTTACTCCATATAATTCCAACTTTCTTCCCTTTCTTTTTCTAAAATAAATATCTTAATATGCACAAGATCTCTGCAATACATCCTTTCTTGTTCTTTATAAAGAGGTGGAGACTCCTCACTCCTGCTCCTCCACCCAATTCCCTCCTGTCACCCTTACAACACTTCAGTGTGCTCTCCATCCAACTGCTTCACAATGGGAAGACCAGGAATCCAGAGAAGGTTGAGTACTTCCAGCCTCCCATCAGATTGCCTCTCTCTAGTCTGAGGTAGGCCTTGTCCCCTTTCTCCATGATCACAAGGCCGGCATTAGTAGCTGCTTCTCTGGTCACATCTTGGTCCCCTGCGAAGGCTGAAATCATCGGCCAGCCGTTCAACATCAGGCTGACCTGGAAGAAATAAAGGGATATATGCATTGTGTCTTGATCCACTGCAATAAGAAACATAACTATCATAGTTCTCATACCTGAATAGTTTGTCTATTGTAAGCCTTTACAACATGGAAGTTGAAGCTGTACACCCCTCTTCTTGGTGCCAGGAAGACACTGCTCTCTTGGTCAAAATGACTGCCCACGTTCACCAAGATCTGAATTGACAGCATGACAGGGAGAGCAAGGAAGCAGGAAAGATGGTATGTGACATACACACAAAACTGTTAAGGGTATATGAGGAATGGCAACAACAACAACAAAAACCTTGGGAAGGCCAGACGTGAAAATGTTTCACTTGCTCCCCTCTTTGACAATCGCAAATCCACTGACATTTGAAGACCACACATTTTTCTAAGCCCCTAAGCTTAATATGTCCAGGACAATAGTTCCCATATATCACAATCCAGTGACTGCAATGCAACCATTGCATCTTATTGGCTGAAAACATCCGTCTACAAAATACTTTGTAGATTAATACTTCTGAAACCGCAAATGGAAGCATGTGGTGTTCGTTAAAACGTGACAAATATTTGAACAAGGAGCCTCTTCAATATGATTTATTTTTAAATACCTGTCAGGGGGCGAAGAAACGTTTTTACTGTAAAGACATATCAGCATCCGTGTACTCACATTATCAAAGTAGATAATCATGGTGCGGTTGCTCATGTCCGTGGGCTCATGGTTTGTCTGTCGGCTGGCCGAGAAGGCCACTCGCCCGCTGCCAGACCGAACGGACATGCCCAGGGCGTTCCCAGCTGGTTCAGACGAAGGCGTGGAGTCACATACGACCAAGCATTTCCCCTCAAGAATGATGGGCTCTGTGTCATTCTGGCCCTCGGACCCCAGCGGCCCCCATGATAGGAGCACACCCATCAGTAGAGCAAGGTCGACTGACCTAGGATGCATCCTGAAGCTTGAATGTTTAATTTAATATCGTTGATGCTACTATGGAAATGTCTCACTTTGGACAACTTAAGATGTAGATAAACATGCTATGTCTAAAGAAAAGGGTCTACAAACGGCTCTCAGAGTTCAGGATGGATATAGAAAGTCCAGGAAGCCTGTTGAAGCCTTTTTCTGACTAGAATGAGGATGGTCCCATCACAAGTGCATCAGTATGTACTTAGAAAGCAATAAAACCAGCAGTAATATTCAGACAATACTCAGCAATGGCCATTGGTCCGAGCTGTCAATCACTGTCTTTCTATTTTTAGTTTTGATTTTCTTGTATGACCCCCACAAATCCCAAATCTCCTCCGTGTGCTACGTGCTGGTCGGGCGGCGGGTCAGAAGAGGTCAGAATGACGCTGACAAGTTGATTTCTTCAGCAAAAAAAAAAACTGACAGGGCAGAAGAGAAGCGTCTGTGGATGGGAAGAGGACCCGCAAAGTGACGGGGGGGATCCGAGACTAGACTTTAACTGATGAAGAGGAGGATGGTGAAAGATGCTGAGGAGAGGTGAGGAAAAAGACAAAGATGAGGTAAGACTTTAGAAGCGCGACAACGGAAGGATGTGGGACCCAGGAGGGAGGGAGGGAGAGAGAGGGGGTGGAAGAACAACTCCGCTGAGTGACCATCTGTCTTTTACACATTGCCCCTTCCCTACCAACGCTGCTCAACATGCATTTCCTCACACACACACACAAGCACACACACACACACACAGAGACACACGCATCACTTGTGCTTTTGTTTCACACATATTAAAGAAAACATTTGCATTCATCTTTTAGTTGCTTGACTTGAGGTCAGGAAACTTAAAAGATCATAAGAGTTGAATTAAGGTCTCACGTTAGAGCAAATTCTGAAGTTAAGGCGATGTTTTGTGCATCAAACAGCCCAGTAAATGTTTCAATGCATGTCATCTACATTTGAAAAAGATGAGCCACATCATGTGTAAAAACCTCTTGTCTTAGCTTCAAAGACAATAATTGCAGTGCACACACATTTGTTGGTTCAATAGAGGTTTCGCATTTGCAAATGCATCAATTGTTCTCTGCTGTGCAGTCAATTTATATTTGAACTGAAGAAATAAAAATCAAGTATCACCTGTTTCCATTTGAACGATCTTCTATTCCACACAACCAGCCGGTGGCTGAAATATGGACAAATATCCTGGCTTCTTGTGCTCCTCGCTCACATTTCGCTGAACACGAGTCAGTCAGATCATAACCAAGCCAAAGGATGCAATGAACTCTCTCTCTCTCTCTCTCTCTCTCTCTCTCTCTCTCTCTCTCTCTCTCTCT
>CAAKHC010002823.1:0-51573 GCA_901007825.1 Macroramphosus scolopax | reverse complement strand
GGGGGGGGGGGGGGGGGGGGGGGGGGGGGAAAAGAGGGGGGGGGGGGGGGGGGGGGGGGGGGGGGGGGGGGGGGGTGGGGGGGGGGGGGGGGGGGGGGGGGGGGGGGGGGGGGGGGGGGGGGGGGGGGGGGGGGGGGGGGGGGGGTGAGAAGAGAGATGGCTCATCATGGTAATGACGGCAACTGTGCTCAGACGTCGTTCAACAAACAGCAGACTTCTTTTTCACAACATTCTCTCTCTGCATATGTTAATAACTCGCCCTCAACACCCCCTTTTTTCTGAGGAGCAAGATTTTGTATTTCCTGTGCCTCCCCCCTGCCTGCCATGTCCTGAGGGGGTTTCTTCCTCTAAACTATTCCAGGATCCCACAAGTCTCCGCTCGACCAACAGAATTCAAACAGAGCGAGAACACGAGAAGAAAAAACACCCTGGTGAAGTGAAGCCGGTTCCTAAACCAGGTTTTAGTGCCTGAGCCCGGTTGAACGGGTCTTTGTCTGTGTGCAGATCTGCTCGTCCAACTACAAGCAGATTTCTTTGCATTATTTATTGAACAGACTGACCTCTTACACCGCCAACATGTGGGTCATTAACAGAGGTCGGGAGGCGCTGTTCACATCCAAACAACGACGTGTTAAGTTGTAATGACCAAGGTGTCAACTGTCCGTCAATCTTTAACTCTAATGGTAATGGTGATCTATTACTATGAAATTAAAATAGACAACTAAGTGGCTAACTGCAGTTTTAGAAAATAATCGTGGCTTTAACTTCCGGCTCGGCCTGTCATAGGAAATATAGGTGGCTGCCAAGGACACTAAACGTCCGGAGGACAGCAGAGGAGAAAGGTTTGAATCACATAATTGGGTTGGAGGAAAACAAAAGCCTTTTATTTACTATGGTCTCCCCCAAACAACTCCCAATACGCCACGGAGCCCCATCTGAAGTCAGTTTGCTCAGAAGGGCCTCTTGTGTCCAGAGATATTAGGCTTGAGGCTGCAGTCAGAAGGTTGTTTTTCTTAAACATGTGTAAAGGGCAAGAGAAACCAAATATCTTTAAATGACAAGAAAACTACTTTTCTAATTATATTTCCATGTAGGACTTCTTGTATTTAACTGGGCCAACACCGAGGTCTGTCTGGTGGACAGCTGGTTGTTGAAGAGATGAGCGACCCCTGATGGAAGCAGCTGAAAGAGGAACACAGTCTCAAAGTAAAGGCCTGGTTATCTAGGACAGTAGTTCCCTACCTTTTTTTGTCTTGTGGACCCCCTGAGCCTTTTTGTCCTACCATGAGTACCCCCTCACTCATACGTGCTGATGATCCTTCAAAAGTAGAACGTAACTGATTATTGAATTTATTTCATCTCCTTAATTTGAACATCTAATTCTCAGGCTTTTTCGTAATTTTAACTTAAGTCAATCAATAAAAATAATTTAAATTAATATGTTGCCTTGAAAATAAACAATATAATCAAATAAATACATATGAAATCAAAATAATTAACTGATCTTTGCTATTTATATCTTTGCTATTTATATCCCCCGTCACCTTGGAATTCCACGCACCCCCTGCAGTTCCCTCACGTACCACTAGGGGTACGCATACCCCGGTTGGGAAACACTGATGTAGGAAACTAAATCAGTTCAGTATCTTAGTTTTTGTGGACAAATGTATCTCATGTTCACTAACGACATTATCATATGATATTTATATAAATACATTACAGACTCTTTGGAGTGACACACAAATATTTTATTGTTATTTTCAAAGATCTGTAAGTAGACCAGCTACTGTAAAGATAGTTCAGGTTCAAGTCCAGTTATTTGAACAGTTAAGTGCACACAAATCATTTGTTTCATTCTGGGTCATTTACACAGCAGAGTGTCAACCGCTCTCACACATCTTGTAAAAGGCAGCAGATGCACAGCGCTCCTCCTCGCCCGGGCTGCGACTGATGAAGAGTGCAGGTTCAGAATCACCTTCAAAGTGGAAACTCAAAAAAAAAAACCCAGAGGATAAACAATCTACTTGAGTTCTTAATGAGAGAATCTACCAAAACTGAACCTGCATTTGATCTTAAATAAAAAAAAAAGAAATACATAAAATACATAGACGATCATGTTGACGAGCTGATGGCCTTGTTTTATTTTTTTTATCCTGCCCGATGATATTAGGGCTCTACTGAAAGGGTCACTTGTGCTAAATATTCAAACAAATCAGACCCACGACTTGTAGCTATTTGAATGGATGTATGTGCTTGTTGTACCACCTACAGGACAGACGCATCTGTTGCACTACGCTCACCTCTGATCCAGTAGTTCTCCATGAACGGCCACATGTTGGCACCACTGCATCGAAAGCTGCAGCTGCACATGTGCCAGCTTTTATTGAGGTGTTGAGATATCCTGCTAATCAACAGGCAGCGGGACCAACCTCCGTGTTGGAGACAACAGCAGCAGGCGGGAGAGTTGATGAACAAAATAAAGATCACTTCGTGAAAGGAATAAAATCTACTCTGGGTCATAAATGGTTAAGTGGCTGTGTGCTCATTGAAGCTTTAAACACCTGGTGCCATCTCTCTTTCTTTCCCTGCGTCCTCATCACTTTCATTACGACTATAAAAAAGAATCTTTAAACGTTATAAACTCAAGTAAGCAGCTCACTCCGGTCCAGGTAGTGAAATAATCAGACTGTCCATGAACCTGTCACAGGTACAGGGTGGTGGTCCAGGGTTACGGTCCCGGCTGCGTTTGTGATGGTCCCATGTCTGTGGGAGAGGTGATGATGGGATTCATGGGGATATGATGTTCTGTGTATGCAGGGGGGAGATCCCCCGTCTTAAATCCCAGCTGGAACACAAAGAAAAACAAACACACAGTTAATCATGGGAACATGTCTTACGTTTGCAGTAATTGAATTCCAGCAACACTGATTCCCAGTAACAGGAAGTGATGTTTGTTTTCGAATCACCTCATTATAGGAAGGTGGGGGGCCGCAGAAGGCAGCATTGCTGTATTGTGGTGGTGTGAAGAGTTCCTGGCTGTATCGAGGCATCCCGTGGTGATCTTCACCGTCCTGCTCCGACATCCCCCGAGGAAAGGGTATGAAGTATATCGAAGGCGGCCGACCGTCCTGCTCACTGCGCCTCAACGCTTCCCTCTCGAACTGCTCCTCCCTTATGCGGTTGCACACTCTGCAGAAGGTGGTGCAGAACAAGATGAGGAGGCCCATGCCCAAGATGGCCAGGAAGATCCTACAGGAGGCACCAGGAGGAGGAAGGTGAAGATATAAAATATAACATGATTCAATATATGGTAAAATAAAAATAAATGTCTCTTACTCTAGAACAGGGATGTAATGAAAGGCCATCCTTCAAGGTGTGTGGAGCAACTCAATGATGGAGCCAAGTGGAAGTGGAGTCCGAGACTTGAACCCAAACGCTCTTTTAGACCTGCAGAGACAAAACATGGCACGATGACTTCACACATCACTCCAAAGTATTCGCTGCATTCATTATATAACCAGATGTTTGTCTGTCTGTTAACGCTGACCCTTGTTGATGTCTTGTAAAACAAGTTATCGCATTCAAAATACACTTTGAACCCATAAGTGTTTTTCCCGAGACACTAAGATCTCAGATTTTTTTTTTTATGGCCTGCAGGTCGAGAGATAAGAGTCTTTAGAAGGCAGCTTAAAGAATTCAGTCGGCTTGTTTATCTGCTGCAATGTCACATGGGTGACAGTCACAGTCTGAGATATGGTGGATGCATTCTTCAAAATACATGAATACGGTGCTAAACAGGGATTCTGAGGTCATATGATGAGGGTGTATTCATGTCTGGTGTCTTTATATCTGAAGCCCACTGTGCAAGGATTTACTCTGATTTCAATTTGTTTAAATAAGCTTTATATATACATGTTACGTGACTTTATTTTGATTTCAACTGTTTTCAGGTTGTCTTTCGCCTTCTTTGGAGGTCTTACATCAGCCCTTTCCACGACTGATGAGTTACAGCAAGACGTGATAATAAATCCACCGTGTGTTGTCACGGTGTGTCTCCTGACGTCTGCTGGGCCGTGGGGAATAAAGAAAACAAAGATACACCTTTGGGTTCTCCCCTTTTAAATCATTGGAATGCTTCAACAATGTGGTCCTTAATTCACATACTAATACGTATACTCATTCATGTTATATACAGTATCCTGTATAAACAGGGTTTATTTCATTTTATTGTGTTATAATAAACGGTAATGATTCCGTTCTTCTTCTTTGTGTTCGACTTCCTTAAATCTTTCTCAGCCTACATACGACAACTACAGAATTCTTCCCGTAAAACTGTTCTTAGAAGATTCGACCACAAGTTGCATAATCCATTTAAAACGCACTGGAATACCTGAGAAGTGTAGGATGGGTGATTGCACATGCGTGGTTGCACATGGTTTATGACGTGTTGTTGTCAGCAGGTCGGTGTCATCGCCATCGAATCACAACGATTACAGTGAATCACTGCTTATGTAATTCACAGTATGGATCTCTGAAACTGATCCAAACGCAGTCGTAGTGCGTCTTAATGCTAATCTGGATTGATCTGTTTACCTCAGGTAGGTGAATCCCACCTGTCCAACAGTGTCACTTGAGCTATAAATCACAGCTGAGAACACTTTGCCGGACAACAATTGTAATCAGATTGTGATCAGATTGATCAACAGTTAACGTTCAGCAACACGGCTCGACACAGGAGAGAAATCATGAAGCAGTAATCACAAAATAACTAAAAGTCCACCTGCCACTTAGACGGCGGGACCCTCAGCATGTTTTATCTGGAAAGGAAAAAGCCAACAATACCACAGACGTGCTTTATATAGATTAATAAAGAAAAGGAAGGAAATGAAATCACATGGGAGGGAGGCGAGGTCAACAATCAGCTCATGGCACATGAGTGAGCAGCTAGTCAAACACCAGGAACAGGAGCAGAGCTCAGCAGACCCCTCGGTGTGTTTTACTGTGACTGAATTCATGAGGAGATTCAACGTCATCTACAACCAGAGAGATTCAACAAGCCGAAGACGACTATGAGGGTTAACAGAAGAACAGAGTTTGAATTTCAGGGTTCTTACCTTCAGTCCAGAGACAGCAGCTCTGCTCAGGTGAAGGACTGGGAGGGAACATTCACTGGAGCAGAGGGCAGTTTCTATTGTGGGTGTGCTGTCGAGGGGGCGGTGTGTGTGCGTGCATGTAGGGGTAGGTGCAAAGCCAAACATGCATATTAATCCCTGTACACCTTCAGGAAATGAAGTATTGTTTGTTGTAATAAGTGAGCAGGTTGGTCACGAGTAAAGGTGTGTATGCATTAATGCTCACATCTATACCAGCATGCATGTGCGTCATCAGTCGGTGTGTTTTACTAGCTTGTGCTAAAGGTCCATCAGAGGAATTTATGGCAAGATTAGCAGTTTTGAAGTTACCTACATCCGCGTTTTTACCCCCCAGGAACAGAAGTAAGGAGCGCAACAACCTTCAGGGTCCTCATGAGCGGAGGAAACGACACACATGAAGAAACTATTTTTACATCATTCATCTTGGACAGTTTAACGCCCTGCAACTGAAATAGGTAGCTGAGCTTCTGTTTGAGGGACACCTCCATTTGATTCTACATTCTACAAGTGTTTGCATGTTTCTCAGGCACCCTGTTAATGTTAATCAGGTCACAATTAGGTTGTATAATGTAAGTGTGCGAGGGTATGAAGGTTCCCCACATGCCAGGAACAACTTCGACTACTGGCCTGTTGATTAGAGGAGACCAAGGTACAAAGGTTACATCCATATAAGGGCGCAACAGGCCGAGGCCACATGATTGGTGGTGAACATGAATGAAAACGCACATGAACACAAAATGGATTGGTTCAAAATTTATTAAGCGTTTTTTTCTTCTTCCTCCAATACAAACATAAGTGCTGCAGAACGACCGGAAACTGAGTGGTACAACTGGTACAACACACTTTCTTCCTGTTATCTATACAAGAATTCAAATAAAGGTAGAATCTCACAGAGGAGGACCAGAGGACAGAATTCAATTGAGTCTCTGATCATTATAAAATACATTCATTCATTTTCGATACGTATCTTTGAGTTCATTTTATCAATTCTAGCTACCGTCCGATGTCGGTGAATTCCTTTAGATTTAACCACAAGGCTGGAAGCAATAGTATCTAATCTGTTGGTTGTTTGTGTGATCGGTGAGCATAGAGGTCTTATAACTGAATATGTGAGAACATTTCTGAATCCGATGTGCAGCACGTTGTTATATCTGTGCAACAGTGTTCAATACCTAATGTGTGACTGTTTGCAGTAGCACACCGGCGCTAAAGTCCTTCGTAACCTCATTAAATTTCCAGTTAAATCTTCACACTCCTTTACCAACACACACACACACACACACACACACACACACACTATCTATCACATCTATTGCAGACCACTTCCCCTGAGAATCTTCACCAAGAGAAAATCTTTTTTTCGGGACCACAACAAGTGAGGAAACCCACTTGGTAATTCATAAAAACTCTACCAACTCACACTGAGTGAGTTTTTGTTTCTAGAAGGAAAAGAAGGAGCGTTTATCTTGGGGCTGTAGATTGTGTGTAAGGTCACAAGCAAGTCAAATCTGGTCTGCAAGTCAAAAGTCAGGGTTTACGGGCGTCGCTCTGACAACCGCACCACAACAGGTCTGGTTGTATGATGTCAGTTTACAGTCGTATACTGTAGGAGTGTGTTCGTGGCCAGCGCGAGGCGACTGCTCCCCCCCGCCACTACATCAACCACAGCACTGATATGACACAGCATAGCATTTCTTCTGTGACTGTATCCTACGTGACGACTCCCCCTCCAGCCCATTTTCTTGGGCTTGAATGACAAGCCCAAGAAAATACAGCTTTCTGAGTCAGTGCTTCTTTTTACAACTGGAAAACACCCAGAATGCACCTGAACTGTCTTTTTATTTAACTTTACTTCACATTTACTGTTTTGAATTATCTTTCTTCACTCCTGTGTTTTCTTATTGTGTTTGTCTCCCTCCTAACTGTGTTTTGAACGGTGCTCCATCAACAGTTTGTTATTATCCGTCATCTCCCCCGTCGGAGCTATAAATCCTCATGTGAAATTGTGTGTGTGCGTTTCTTCAGCCAGGCCTGCAGCAGAGGGAGGTTGGTGTCCATCCAGCGGATGTTTTCCTCGATGGTCTCGTAGGCCTGCTGGATGCACCTCATCTCTGAGCCCGTCTCCTCCGTCAGCGAGCCAAAGAAGTCTCTGACCTGAGCACATGCAGACAACTGAATCTTAAATATACATCCTGTGTTGGACATGAGATCCATCAATGCACATTTCGGCTGGTGAACAGGTTTGACACCACAGATGTAGTTACCTCGTCCAGCATCTCCTTGGTGGAGTATTGGTTGGTCACTCCAGCCACCATGAACGATACGGTACTGGAGCCCAGTTCAAACCTGATGCAGTGAAGTGAACACACGTCTATAATGAAACTCTATTGACGAACCATCGTGTACTTTAAAAGTGAGAGAGACATGTAAGTGTGTGATGAGCTGACTGACTTGTTGATCAGCGTGTGCCAGTGGGCACGGAGGAAGTCCCAGGCTAGCTTGTAGCCCCGGGGGTTCCTGCCGACAGAGAAGATCACACTCGGGAGGTCCTGGCTCTTCATCACCTCCCCGCGGAGACTCTCCTCCATCATCCTGTAAGACGGAGGGACACGAGTAGACGGAGGGTAAAGGAAACTGACCGGTCCTGCTTCTACGACTGTGGGTTACTTCTCATAAAGTACACACCACAAGAGCTTGTCTTGCTGAGGGCTGAGTGTCATGGCGCTTTTCAGGCGGCTCTTCAAAGACATTTGCAAGGAACTGCGGTACTTCTCAAACAGGAAGTCCCAGCCGGCTGGTGTCTGGGCTCCAACGACAAACACGGCCATGGTGACGTCAACGGGGAGGCTGAAAACAACAGAGAAGAGTCTTCAGGTGCTTCAAAGATCAGTCAACAAGAACAGAAGAATGAAGAGATGAAGAGACCCCTGACCTCATGTTGCCATCGGAGTCCTTCCACATGTTAAAGAGTTGGCTGGCTTTGTTCACACAAGGAGAGTACTTCCTGATGCAGGCGAACGTCAGCAGGTAGCTCCTCTGCATGCGCTCCGACACGGAACCGGCGTCGGTCCACTCCTGCCGGTCGATCAACCCCCGGAACAGATCTAAAATGTAACCCTTCATCTGGTTCTCCAGAGCCGCCATGTCCCTCTTCTCCATCAGTTTGTAGAGAGGAACAAGCTCTCCAAAGCCCTGAGTCACAGCCATGATCTCCGTCTCTCGGGACAGGTACAGAGACAGGTCGAGAGCCGTGTCCAGCCTCACCTTCCCGACACTGCAACACACATCACAGGCCTCAAATCAACACTTTGAAAACACCCAACTGGACCCTGAACACAGAAACAGATGAGAAACGCATGAACCGCTCCCCATGTTTCCACACCTGACCAGCTGGAAGACGTTGTGGAGGAGGCTGGCGCGGTCGTTGCTGCTGAGGGCCGTGTGGTTGTGTTGCAGCAGCCTGGTTAAAGAGTTCCACCCCTCGCCTGCGTAGTGCACCATGTAATAACCACTCATGTCAACGTTGAACTTCACCCAGTCCACCGTCTCAGGAAGGTACAGGACGCCTGCAGAGAGTAAAGGAGTAGAGTTTAAAATCTATGTACAGTATGAAGAAAAGAGGATATATATGATACAACAAGGACTCACCAGTCTTGGTCTTGAGCAGGAAGCGGTGGACGGTGCTGGAGGCACTGGTCATGTAGGTCAGTGGGATCTGCCACAGGAATCTATCAACGTATAAGGATTATTAAAATAATATTAAAAGTTTTGACAAATAAACAATCGCTGAACGGTGCGATGAAAATCCTCCTCCTGTCGCTATCAGGAACCACGCTGAGTACAAGGATCCTACATGTGACCTTTTCCAGCTTTTATCTGAAGTAACAGCTTCATCTTACCCTTCAGTGAGGGAGGGGTCATCTGTCTTCAGGTATCGCTCCTGACTGAGTCTGACCTCGCGACCTCTGACCTCCACAGTGACCAGCGGGACGCCCTCCTGCAGGGTCCAGGTGTCCATGATGGCCCTGACGTCCAGCTCATCACCAGAATACCGTTTCTACACACACATATAGACACACAAGTTGGTTGTTGACAGATCCAAACGCACCCTCTGATTGTTTGGTTGAACCTTTTTATAATGAAGCATGAAAACTTACGGAGCCTCCGGACTGGAGGCTGCGTTTGGAGCAGAATTCTCTCTGTTTGACTCCGCCTTCATCCAGATCGTCTGAGTCGCAGATCTGGTGGAGACACAAAGACTTCATGATGCATGTGCAGTGTCTATAGAAGGCTTGAATTCAGAGTGTTTACGATGCTCGATGTCCATTCTCAGCACTCCCGGCTCACATACTGGTAGAGGTTCATGGATCTATCAGCTGTACAACAGTATCGGGCCACTAAGACGACATGAACCGGTAGAAGGTGCTGATGTCCTCTGTTAATGGGAAAGCAGCTTGTGTTACACATCACTCACATTAGTCAGGCTCTCCCACAGGTGGCTGCTGACGGTGTTTCGGTAGCTGTAGCGCTTGAGGTAACGGATAATGCCGATCTCGAAGGCGTCAGCTGACAGGAAGTCTCGTAGCATGTTCAGAATACATGCCCCCTAAAAAACACGGGTACGCCAAACATGAACTGTTGTGTGATTTGCAGGGATTGTAAAGGTTCTGTCGGTCGACGTTAACATTTACAGGATGTCTGGTGCTCTGACACAGAGTGAGGCAGACCTTGTCGTATGACACGTCGTCAAACATCTCCTGGATCTGTGTGGGGTTTTCCACCGGTGTGGAGACGGGGTGGGAGGAGCTGAGGCTGTCCACCTCCATGGCATCAAAACACTTCTCCAAGAAGAAGTCATCCTAGCAAGAGCAGAGAGGAGGGTTAGAGAGGAGGGTTAGGGAAAGTAGTGGGTCAAACTTAAAGAATAATCCTTGTATCTTCAACTCTTTGTGGATCTAATTGATGTATCGGGACAGAAACAATTGGAATTGGTCCAATATTGAGTGAGAACGCTTGAAACAATGCAAGGGAGCATCTGTCCACAGCCAATTAAAAACTACTTTATCAGTGTCTGAAAACATCATAGAAAGGATCCTGACAGAGACAGATGTTTCTATAAATACCAGACACGTCACAGTCATATCTAGCAGAAAGTGGATGATGCAGACAAGAGAAACGTAGTGGACTTCAAATTAAAAGATCAGACTGTTGATAATAGTGTAGGCCTCATTCCCATTGGTTAGTCAGTTCCCTGTGCTCGGCTCTCACCACTTGCAGCTCTGGGTAGGTGATGTCGAGAGAAACAAACTCCATGAACTTGGCGAAGCCTTCATTGAGCCAGAGGTCATTCCACCACTCCATCGTCACCAAGTTCCCGAACCACTGGACACACAAGAGAAACGTAAACAGCCCGTAAACATGTGCAAGGACGGGATGTATCGAGGGAACGTTAAGTCTTGGATGTAACACATTTCATCCTCATGATATCCTAATTTGAGCAAGCACCAAACTGCAGGTAATATTCTACATGTGTTAGCTGTTGCTGATGGGGGAGAAAACATATTAAAGGGCGAACCTGGTGTGCGAGCTCATGAGAGATGACCCTGGTGATACCCAGTTTGTCTGAAGCTGAGGATTTCTCAGGGTCGAAGAGGAGGCCCGTCTCCCTGTAGGTGGTCAGCCCCCAGTTCTCCATCGCACCTGATTGGAAGTCGGGGATAGCAGCCAGGTCTGCAGGGAACAACAGCAAACAGGTAAATACTTGTAAAACAGCTTCTGCACACAGGGTTTTATACATGTTCAATAAAGGTCAGATCGACGTGGGGACGGGATGTCGGCGTGCATCTGCAGTCATCATCAGACTATGTTATGTAGCATGTGAATATTCTATCAGCAACTCATCTCAAACACTTTAATCGAGATGTGAATCACAATAAAGTCGGATTATGACAGTTCATGTAAACGTAGTCAGTGACAACAGCTTAACAACATGATATTTTGGGTGTGTACTTCTGCTGACCCTGTTTGGGTAGTGGGTAAGGAATATCAAAGTATTCATCGTAGAAGTCCAACAGCTTCACGGCAGAATCCAGCGCGAAGGCTGTCTGGTCGATCTTCTCAGGTACAGCGTACACGGAAATCTGAAGGGGATCACAATGATGATGAGCACACTCTACAGTATGTTACTGTACTGAAATAAGAAGGCCAGAGTCTTCGTCACCTTGACCCCGCGCTGCGTGGTCTTGCTCACAGACAGGAAGTCGGACACAATGAACGCCACCAGGTACGTGCTCATCTTCACGGTGGTGTCGAAGTGATCCTCCAGCAAGTTGCCCGGCAACTCCACTGTTTTAAGCTGAGGAACAAAAAGGGCGTCGAAAAGGACAAGAGGAACAGGAGAGAACAGGAGAGAACAGGAGAGAACAGGAGAGAACAGGGGAGAACAGGAGAGAACAGGGGAGAACAGGAGAGAACAGGAGAGAACAGGAGAGAACAGGGGAGAACAGGAGAGAACAGGGGAGAACAGGAGAGAACAGGAGAGAACAGGAGAGAACAGGGGAGAACAGGAGAGAACAGGAGAGGCGGATGAGTCGGGTACAGACGGACACTTTATGTTGATCAGGGCAGTTGGTGACGGGATGATTAGAACTTAATAACTAAATGTACATGTGTTGTTCTAAGGAGCTGAAACTTCCACTAACAAACAGATGGCAGAAAACACTTTTCCCAAACCAAAACAAGGGAACAAACGAGGGGAAGTGATGGGTTTGTGTTTACCTTGGGCATGTTGGAGATGGTTATGTGCTGTGGCTCTCGTATGATGCGGATGGTGAAGTTGGCTTTGAAGGCGGGCTCATCGAAACAGGGGAAGGCTCCTCGAGCGTACGTCGCCTCGAACTGCGTGGATGCCAGAAACCTGAGAATGTATTGAGAGGGATATTATGTAAAGCATATCAATGTGCAGGGAAATGAACAGTTACAGATGCAACATTCATTATTTTCAACACTAATTTTATCATTATCACCATAAAAATATGATACTTGTTTACCAGAAGTTAAACTACATTTCCCATAAATCCTGGTTCTTGTGACTGTTGCAAAAGGAAGTTATTCCTCTTCCTCTAGTTTTGTGTGTTTCTGTTTTCTCTTCCTGTATTGTGTAATCGCAAATCTAACAACATCTTCATTTGTCTTAACAGGAAACTCCAACAGGCAAAGCTGTATGATGTCTCCATATGAGGACATCAGTTGGTGTTGGTCTTACCGCAGCTCCCCGCGGCTGCTGTGGTAGCTGCTCTTGTAGAAACCGTGGAAGCTGTCAGACAAGTTGGCAGCGAACGCCAGCTGAAGCTCGTACTTCCTGCCTTTGGTCAGAACTTTGTCTGACAGCAGGGCGAGCTGGTGGGAACGAGGATTCTCCAGGACTCGGAGCGGCCTCACACCGTCCGGTGCCAGAAGCAGCATGTTGGATATCTGCAACTGCTTGGAATGGAGAACGATGGTGCTGGTGTCTTCACGCACATCCAGCAGGATGCGAACGACCCCGGTGAAGTCAAGGGTGGTCAGGTTGGGGTGGATGGTCAAATCATAGTGGATGGGGAAGATGGTTTTAGGGAGTCTCATCTGATCCCAGGGGAACCGCTGACCATTGCTGGCGACAGGCGTGTCCTTGTCTTGGCTTTTATCTGGTAGCTGCGCTGCTGATGAGAGAGGAGAGGAGACCAGCAGCAGCAGGAGAGGCGCCGCTAACATGGTGGCACCAAAAGCAGGAGACCTTACTACCTGTTGGAGGGAGAATTTATCACATGCAAGATTATGTTGGGAAATACCAACAAATTAAAGCAATGTAAGTGTCTTTTAAAGGCGGTTGTCTCTCTAAAAGGAGGAGGAAACATATTATTCCAAAACATATTCCCACTGAGGTTTCCCTGATAACATCTAACAAACCTGTCTACAATCTAACATTGCTGATAATATGGTTATCATTTTTATATTCATCAATCCATTCAAGATGCCGCAAGCATCTGCATTCATCATGTCCTTGTTTCTCATTAATTTGTCACCCACCTGCACTTGTAGCTGTAACATGCATTTACCTTTACAACCTTACTATCAATTAAAGAGTTCCTGTGTTTTAAATAAGCTATAAAATAGCTTCAGACTGAATCTAACTCTGCCACACAACAACATATTCGAGTATTCAAACATGACAGACACATGTGAGGTTATTTGGACTCGAAATACTTTCGATTTCACACAGATTTCCCCTCAGTCGTGTTCACAAATCTTTAAAGATACAAACTACATATTTGTGGTTTGGAAGCTAATTAGCCATTAGCTTCCATTCTGAACTACATTATATGGTATAATATTTCTGCAGCTCACCGTTTTAATGTTCGCAGCTTCAGCAGGATGAGACTCAGAAAGGAAAGTGAAACATTCGGAGGAGGAAATGCATGCTGGGAGATTTTAATGTTCCTGACAATGGTGACGATAAAAGATTCATTTCATTTGTATTCTCTCTGCTGCTTGTGCGCCCAGTCCAGGACGTATTTCACCGTAAACCATCGCAGAGAGCAGCTGACCATAGAGATCATAACAACGAGTCCGTGTTTGGGTACCAAGTGAAGCAGGAAGTAGCAGAAACATGCACGAGCAGGAAGTTCCGCGTTGCAATATCATATCTCACCACAAGAGGGCGCCAGAGCGCCAGTTATTGTCAACCTCGACTTCAGACTTTTACAGTGAAGTCAACGGCAGTATTTGTCTACCTTGGATCGATTGTTGAGTCTAGTGGATTAAATAACATAAATACAGATACACCAGGGGAGCTCAAACATCCTCAAAATCCAAAGTAAAAAAAACCGGCTGTTATTAGACTTTGTTGAATTGATCTGCTCCAGAAGTTTTCTCTTACAATTACCTGGATTGTAAGAGAAAACAATATGTTTTATTTCATTTCAAGAAAATAAATACTCTGCATACAAACCAGGAAGAATCAGTTCTCGTCGCTGCTGAAAGATTAAGATGAT
This sequence comes from Macroramphosus scolopax, assembly GCA_901007825.1. Lineage (NCBI taxonomy): Eukaryota > Metazoa > Chordata > Actinopteri > Syngnathiformes > Centriscidae > Macroramphosus > Macroramphosus scolopax. The sequence goes on along the minus strand of CAAKHC010002823.1, from coordinate 37,388 downwards.
GATGATGATGAAGATGAAGAAGTAGAGGTGTCTGATTCATTTCCATCAGTATTTTCCTTGATCTTCTTCTTCTTTTCAACATTACTCTTTGAGTCATCCTCGCTCTCAGACTTGTCTTTGCTGTCGGTCTTGTCTTTGCCTTGGATTTATCTGTTTCTTTGTAAAATTGACTTCACCAATCTGGGACAAGGTCACTTTCAAAAGGGGTTATGATATGATAATTGTATTAATGTGATATACATAACAGGTTTGTAGCAGATGAAAACATGTAACATGCCACTCCTATCTGCTAATTCAGCTGTTTAAGGTGGCGAATTAAGCAGAAAGATGCCTAAAAATATGAATAATTTGAATCCATTACAATCCTAAAGAGTCACTTTTGCATCACAAGCCTCCTCTTGAGAAATCACTTTCCATACGAAATCCCACTCCAGACATGTGACAATTGAAACTTTCTTTTAAAATCTTTTAGATAAACCAATATCACGTATATATGCAGTAAATATATTCTTAGTTCCAACAAATAGTGGATCTAAACAACAAATAAAAACCCCCATAAACTCATGCGCACATCCACGAAGGGATAAAGTCCATCCCATCAGCAAACATTAATGAGTAAACGTTAGTATGAGCATGTCTCATTCTTTCTGGAGAGCACTGCTGTTTGGGACACTTCAATCACACGGGGAGGGTTTCTTTAACATGAGCTTGGATTCAATCTGTAGGAGAAAGCTCACTTTCTGTTAGACACAAGCTTCAGGTGCAAAGAGGAGCTGAACCCACCAAGGAGGAAAATGATAAAGCTGGCATTGATTGGAGTTTTGTCCGGTGCAGCTGCACTGACTGTAGGTATCCTGATCGGCCACTTTGGTATCACCAAGACCGGCAGCTCGGCCCCGTCCTGGGTGAAGGATGTGATGAAGGATGTTGATGAGAGCCTCATTGAGAAGTTCCTGTCTGAGGTGGACAACATGAAGATCCAGGAGAACCTCAGGTGAGCCGATGGCTGATCTGATGAACATTCTGTCGTTCACCTCCCCATCCAACTTTTAATTGTTCAAAGGGAATAAAGTGAAAGCAAACAGTCTTTTTTTCAAACTTTTAAAGCATCCTGTGTCTCTGATTTGTTTGAATATAGATAGTATACGATGGAAGAAACAGACTTTAACATTGTTTCATAAATAAAGGCTCATTTGTAGTCTTTGCAGTCAAGAGGGTCATTTTCCATAGTGAGGTTCTTCCCCTGGTACTTTCTGGGAAAATATTCATAAGGTCGTGGAATAGAAGTCCACTCTGGCTTCTCACGGAATCATTATCTCCCCTTAACATTCCTCTGAGTCCTCTCCGCTTTCAGACAACAGTATAGAACACATTTTTGTGCTTAACAGGGAGTTGACCAAAGTTCCCCACATGGCTACCACAGCTGGAGACGAGCAGACAGTCCAGTTGATGCTAAAGAGATGGCAGGACCCTGACAGTGGTCTGGACCAGGCCTGGAGGGAGGAGTACATGGTCTACCTGTCCTTCCCTGACCCCAAAAGGCCCAACAAGGTCACTGTAGGTGAGTCACCAGGTTTTGCCTCATGCACAATCCAATTTCCCCCCAAATCCCACTCAGCCATTGATAACTTGATTTCTACTGGGGTCAGGGTTTGATGCGGTAGCAGGCCAGTCACTATGAGATGTGTGTTTCAGTGAGCCCGACCGATACCGTCCTACACACTGCCAGAGAAAAAGAGAAGGCGTATACTCCCGACCAGAGCGACCCTGCGGTGGTGCAACCGTATGCTGCTTACTCTCCTGCTGGCCACCCAAAGGTATAAAATACAACGTCCTTGTATTGATATATCCTTGATTAATTGACTAATTGTTGCGTCTCTATATGGAAATATAGTTTTACAAGAAGCGTCCAGTGTTCCTTTGGCAGCGATGAACAATGGGACATTGACAGATTTAAATAAATAAGTTACTGCAGAATATAAATGCATGTCGTCGTAACTCAGTAAAACTATGAAAGCACATCCCATGATTACCTGCGTGACATCACGAGCCTGCCTGTCATAAACTTTTGGTCTCTTGTGTCTTCCGATGGTTAACAGATAAGAGACTCTTATCTGTTGGAAGGATCTTTTATTACTTCTATTTTATTACTATCTGTATGTTGTATCAATCAAAAGAAGATTCAACCCTGCTGTGAATAATGTTTAAACTGAATGTTTAGACTTTCAGTCAAGGTTGTTGACTTCTCTCCCGCTTTTAGGGGAAACTGGTGTATGCCAACCAGGGGAAGGCGAGCGACTACCAGCTGCTGAACGAGACGCTGGACCTCCGGGGAGCCATCGCCATCACTAGATACGGTGGAGCAGGAAGAGCTGATAAAGTGAGCTGCACATTACTGAGTGACTTCTATTGATACGTATCATTTTTTTATTTTGGTAATAAAGTGAGAGGGAAACAATCAGCTCACCGGAGATAAAGGAACAGTTAACCAGTGTGTCACAGGCTAATGAGCTCTGAGTCTGTTACAAGTTAAGGTCCTGCACTAAATGTTACACAAGTATATCATCAAAATGATACAAATGTACTTAATGTATTGACTATTAGTACACAGGCGTGAATTTAAACACAGGGTTTTCTCTTTGTGTCTCTTCCAGGCGATCAACGCAGCCCCCTATGGCGTCGTTGGTGTGCTTGTCTACACAGACCCTTTGGACATCAATGACGGCCTCATGTCGGACACCACTGAGACGTATCCACATTCCTGGTACATGCCGCCATCCGGAGTGGAGAGAGGAGCCTTCAACGTTCAGTACGGAGACCTGCTCACTCCCTATTTGGCCGCCAAAGGTAACCAACGGACACACCTGTGCAGAGGTGGTGTGCATGCGGTCGAGGCCGAAGAGGTTACTGTGTCTCTTATAGTGTTTACTGCTGCAATTTATGACTCCAGTGTGATAAAGAGAGAATCAGACCAAAGATGACCAGGAGACGAGTTTATGACTCACTGTCATTCATTATTTTCCAGAGGAAACCTACAGAATTCCAGTCAAGAATATTACAGGGATCCCTCCGATGCCAATTCAGCCCATCGGATTTGAGGATGCTTACGTATTAATCTGGTTTGTGATTTTAGAATTATCTGCTGGTAGAATTGATATTTTTAGATCTTTATTTTTAGAGTTGGGTTTCCATGGGCCGAGAGATGTTTGGTTATAAACACAGCGTACCTTTCGTCCATTGGTCTCTCCAGTGAGCTGGGTGGAATCGCAGCTCCAGCTGAATGGCAGGGAGCCTTCAACTGTACCTACAACGTCGGTGGACCAGGCTTCAAACCCGCATCTGCCTTCAACAACAGGTAGTCGAACTGCCAGGCAGACTTCAGGCATTAGCAGCAGTCGAGTGACAGCATCACTAAAAGATATTAGATGTTCGAGGCGTGAATGCTGTAGTTTTCTGAAGAAGTCCTAATCTGAACTCTTGTTCCAGTGATGTGAGGCTGGACGTCTTCAACTATGAAGAAGTGAAGAGTTCCGCCAATGTGATGGGAGTCATCAGGGGGAGTGTTGAACCTGGTGAGACTGGGGTCCTCGTCCAAATCAGCCACTGACAGTCATTCATCTCCTTGATAAGTGTTGGTGCCATGTGTGTGTGTTTCTGTCCACAGACAGGTACGTGATCTACGGGAACCACAGGGACAGCTGGGTTCACGGAGCCATCGACCCGAGCAGCGGGACATCAGTCATGCTGGAGTTGACGAGAGTGCTCGGCAAGATGGTCAAGCAGGGTGAGGAAAGTGAAGGCTGACTGATGTGTGCACGGTGCTGGATTGAATACTTCATCTCTAACCCTCTCTGACGTAGATAAATGGAGGCCACGCAGATCTATAATATTTGGTAGCTGGGGAGCAGAGGAGTTTGGACTGATCGGGTCTGCAGAATACACAGAGGTGAGGTGATGAGACACAAACAGGACGAGGAGTTTTGTACGATGTTATTGTTAATTGTATGTTGATTTTCCTTTCTTGCAGCAATATTTCACCAAACTCAGTGAACGCACCGTCGCTTACATCAATGTGGACATAGCAGTTATGGGTAAGAAACTTTCCAGCCATCAGATTTTTGAACTAATAGATTTATAACAAGTCTGCTGACAGAGATCATTTGTGTTAAATGCATAAAAATCCACTGACTGCCATCATAGGTTGTGTTCACTGACCACATGTTTCCGGTTCAGTAAGTTATCAGTGGTGTTTATCCTTCTCTCCGTAGCCAACGCCACCCTGAGGGCCTTAGGGATGCCTTCAGTACAGAACGTCGTCTTCAAAGCTGCTAAACAGGTGAGGGACTAAAATCTGTTTCGATGTTTGCCTGCAGCACTTTGTATTAAACTACCAGGGTTCCCCGCCAAGACCGCAAGTATATCCCTCCTCAAATATATAAATCATCATATACTGGGTATCTGGATTTATCTCCAAAACTACTATTAATCTGCCAGAATGTTTTCACGACAGTCAATATAACAATATCTCCAAAAAAAATGAATGAGAAAAAAAATATATATGTATCCTGCAAACTGTAAAAGAAATTCTGGATGTGCTCTAAAATTTAAGGAGTTCTTCCTTGGCCGACGCTCCACCCCTCCATCAAGTTGCACAATCCCTCTCATAGTCACACTAATTCACTAACTAACAGTAAATCATAAAAACATAAACCTGCTTGACGAAGGTAATAAACGATGTGTTTGATGTCCAGGTCAAAGCTCCTGGACCCGGCTCCTTGTCTGTGTATGACAACTGGATGCAACATGCCAACAGAACGAGCCCGACCTCTGGAACCATCCCCAGGTGATGCACATCCCTCTGTGGCAGCGGTCGAACCCTCCGACTGCCCTTCATCCAACTCCACCTCTTTATTCCATCGTCTCCCTCTATCATTGAAGACCACTTTATTGCCTGTGTTGTTTTGTGATTTTTGTCCGCACATCTGCGGCTCATGTGTTGTTTGTTTTCTGTCCTCCCCGACAGAATGGGCTACCTGACGGGAGCAGGGAGTGATTACGCCGCCTTCGTCCATTACCTGGGAATCACTTCCATGGACTTTATGTACACGTACGACAGGGTGAGAAAGATGTCCTGATACACTCATTGTGTGACATGTCTGGAAACATCTGGAGATGACCTTAATTTGACCTTTTCTTTCCTGTGCATGGAGAATCATTGTGCTTTTTCTTAGTTATTATTTTAATTGTATTTCTTCCCACAGACTAAAACAAATGCTCGGATTTACCCTGCGTACCACACAGCCTACGACACCTTTGACTATGTCGCAAGGTTCATTGATCCTGGTGAGTAATGCTTCCTCGCTTGTTATCGCAAATCATATTTTACTCTTATCAAATTTCACAGTAATGCCTGACAGGTTTTACCTTTATAATCAAAAGGATGTTCTCAATTGAAATAAAAAGGTATTATGACTCACATGTTTTCGTATGTGTGGTGCAGGTTTCTACAGTCACCAGGCCGTCGCCAGAACAGCAGGAAACGTCCTGATTCGACTGGCTGACACTCTTGTGCTGCCATTAAACTGCAGCGACTACGCTGAGGCTCTGGAATCGTACCTCACCACAGCTGTGACGCTGTATCAAGATCAACTAAAAGCTCAGAATATCTCCATGGGTAAGCACATGTTGAACCAAGTTGTAAATGGCTCAGTGATGCAGAGGAATACTGTAGGAGAGACTGGCTCCCTATAGGGCCCATGTGGGCAGAATCCCCTGGGATCCCTCTAGTATCCATGTTCGCTATGCACATTTCTAGCCTGTGTATATTCTTCATGAGAGCCTCAACACTGGAAATCGTTGCTGCTGAACATTAGATCTTTGCCTTGTTTCAGAACCGCTAAAAAGTGCAGTGGCCAGCTTCCGCAGTGCAGCCACTCATTTGGATGAAGTCATTCGAAGCTCAGACCTGGCAAACGAAACGTAAGAAGACACACATATACTGTATGCATAGACATATCTTCGTCTTCCTGTCTGTCAACAAACATATGTGTCTCCGCCCGTCTTCTCTCAGGCCACTGAAGGTCAGAAAGATCAATGACCAGCTGATGCTGCTGGACCGGGCTTTCTTGAACCCTCTGGCATTCCCAAACGACTATGCATTTAGGTAAGAAGACCAGATGTCAATACAGGATTAACTCACTCAGGTGCCCCTGGTTAGAATAGAGCCTGCTGAGTGTAATACATATATCATATATACATATATATGTAATACATATATCATCAAATGAATATGATTTTAATAGCACTCTTATTAATAGAGATGCTGCATTAACCACCATGTTGGCTGCACAGGTACACACAACCTGTCTGATTTAAGATCTGATCATTTGTAGCTATTAGACAAGAGAGGTCGGGGTTAGGATTGTTTATTAGCACGTCTTTATTCATGTCAAGTTTCATATCATTATTTGTTTCTCTTTTTATTCTTGCGTGTCCCTCAGGCATGTAATCTGGGCCTCAAGCAATGCTGGCAAGCCGACCTTCCCGGGTTTAGCTGATGCGTACGCCAAGGCTGAGTTCTCAGGACAGTCAACCGACTGGGACAAGGTGCATTACCACCTGTCAGTCCTGAACCAAGCCATCGAGGGCGCTGCACACACCCTGGTTGACGTCATATAAAGGAAGAGATGGAGGAATGAAGGAGGGACGGCATTTAATCTTGGAAATAAAAAAAAAGGAGACAGACCTGCAGCTAATATGGGCACTGATGCATATGCGCACAATAACTGGGCCATGACGAGTTACATTATATTATGTGACAATGACTAATGAACAAAGCTCAACAACAAACTGTGATTTTTTTTTGTCAAAACATTAAAATATTTAGATAAGAATAATCTTTTAATTACAGCACCTAAGATAAAGTATCTTTTTAAATTGTCAAACTGCTTATCTTACATGTTCTGCAGATTACAAGACTCCAATGGGAAGAATTTAGTTTATAACAGCATGCAAAGATTGAAGCTGTGTTTGAATTCATGACAATCAGAAGAAAAGACTTCTCATATGGGAATGGATACAGATTAGCAGCATTTGCCCAAAGCTGTAGAGGAAATCTGGCCATCAGCTCTTTGATAAGTGAATATTCAAAGAAACGTGAAGTAACTAACCCATCTCCAAGGAGGCCAGATCACCTGTTCCTAAACTGCCGGGACATCATTCTGATAAATGATGGCAGCATCTGCCTAAAGCAGACAACATGCATCACCTGCATGTGAACTAGGACCGATGCCTGACTTCAGGTCTGGAAGTTGAGCTGCTTCGCTGCCTGTCGCCACAAGGGGGCGCAAAATGTTTTGAAACAATACTGAAGTCTCAGCCAGGAACTGGGGTTGATTGTGTGGCTGTCAAATAAAGCATTAGTTTCTAGGAATTCAGCCAACTGTGAAGGTAAATTCACAGATCCATCTTAGAAGGGCTATATTTTATTTATTTAGACCTATATAAAACTGGTGAAAGGAATGTGTATGAGAAATGACCCACAAACTAAAGGACTGTTCCTTTTCTGACTATACAACCTTTAAATCATACCTGATTTGTCCTGGAAACACAGTTCTTTCAAGGAATGATGGTTTTTATCCAGTGTCTTTGGTTAAAGTTCACAGTATTTGTCACACCCATCTGGGCCCTTAGAGCCAGTGCAAAAACACAACTTTGGGCTTGGGGGGTAGGACCAGCGTGTAATGAATAACTCTGTTTGTATGGATACGTGGTTGAGAGAGGTGGGTGGTTTAATTTATCTTTAACTTACATTCTCATTCCCATACATTCTCTTGATTGAAAAAACTGATGTTAGAAATGTGCATCAGGTTAATAATATCTTGAAGGATTTATCAGATATGAAACAACACAAGACAATAAAACAGCTGTTAGGGGGCCATACTGAAAGCATGACTGCCTGACATATATACCGCATTCACCCAAACAAATAGGACACATGACATGAAGGGAAATCAACATGGAAATGTTGGACATGTGCGATACATGTCAGTGACGAGGAACCCAATGACCCACCTTTGTTGCAGCAATTGAGATTTTATGTTTTGGAATTCTTTTTTTTTTCAATTTTCCAAATCCGTCTAAACTACCTTGAGGTTCATAATTGAATCCAGTTTTTATCTGTAAGCAGAGACAGTCGTGTGCTACAAGGATGATGGTCTGTAGTGCTGATGGGAGATGTAAATATAGATGTGCCCCAGTATTTTTGAAACCCTGTTTAGCCAGAGAATGTTTACAGAGCACACTCAGCAACAGCATATTTGACATTCACACAGTTTGACATGAATATTTGCAGAACTGCCCCAGAACAACTGTCGTCTGTTCTCAGCTACTCAGCGGTTTCGGGGGTGCTTTCAGGAGTGAAGTGCTAATAACTCAAGGATACTTTAAAGATAAATTCGGAGAGAAGAGCATGACCTAGTCGTTTTCTTAATGCTGATTTGTAAACACACTCTGTTCTCAGGCTCTATTGTATAAGTCAGCTGTCCGCCTGGAACTATTTCTAGACATGTATATGTGTTTCATCTGACCAACATACAAACTATTAGAAAAGCTCAGGCAATCTATAAATAAACGAATGATGGGAGTGTGATTTAAAATTGGTCTTCTAACCTTGAAAACTGATCCTTCTACTGATGTCACAGTTTGAGTGCAGTATAAATGCAGATTACACCCCTGATTTTGAGCGGCTAAGTTCACACGAGTTATTAAGGAATTTGATCTCAAAGAGAGAAAAAATGTCTTCCTCCTCTTGAGGCATAAATCAAATTGCTGTGGCAGTGGTGTGGTGGAAAGGCCGAAGGCAGAGCAAAAACAACAAGAAAACAGGTTCTATTTGCCAGTCGCAAGGTTTATTATTTATATATACATAGACTTTTCCCCCCTTATTAAATACCCTACCACCCTTCCCTCCCCCATCATTCCCTCCCTCTCCCCTTTTATTCCCTCACTCTCAAGTCTTCGCCTCCTCTGCCCCCCCTACCCCTCCAGAGAGAAAGGTCGTCCGGCTGAAAAACACACTCTACTTTGTGCAGCATATTGCTTATTAAGACATTTGCGAAAACATAAATTAAAAACAACTACAGCTTGTTTTTTATTTTCTGCTCCAACATCAGACAGCTCTGAGCAGAATCTAAAAAAATACAATTTAAAAAAAGAAAGAAAATAGCACAGTGTCCCTCAGTCTGGCTACATTAAATCAACTGGATTCCCCTGTCCCCCCCTCCCCCCGACCTCAGGCTACGGTACACGGTGGTCTGCACCGTGATAAGTGAAATGATTGGAAGATATATTTATTCTTCAACACAAGTCCCTAAATTTGGTGAAATTGTTATGCATATCAACCGATAAGACGGCTGCACGTCAGCGCTCGCTTTCACTCGTGTTTTTGTTTCTGCTCATCTCTCCGCTGGTCACACAGTGTTTGAGGGACGTGCACGAGGATAATCATCTAATTCACCCCCATGGTCTCGTTGTTTTGTGGCTTTTTTTGGACGAATCCAAAGTTGAGAAGTTACAATTATTGGTCCGGGGCGATGAGGCATTTGGAGCTGCAGGCAGAGTGAAGGACAGTGTGATACGGCACTCAAGGAAAACTCAGGTGTTTAAGTCACAAGGCATGCATGTTAACACTGAACTCAGAGTCACCACCAGAAGGGCTCCAGCTGTGATGTGTGCAGTATGTGTTGTCAGTCTCTTCTCCGTCTTGAGCATGTGTGTGTTGTGTCAGTCTTTGTGCATTTCTTTGTACAGATGACTCATGTCTTGTTGAAGTCCTTTTTTTTTGATTGCCTGCATGCTGGCCTGCTTCTACACTAATAGTTCTTATACTTTTGATATTCTCTGTGAATGGAAATACAATTCTCTTTCGCCAATTTGTTTCGACTGTCTCAAAGTTTGATAAATGAATTCAAGTGTGACTTTTGAGCAACGTCATATCGTATGTGCACGTGTCTTGTGGGCATGAGGCTTGACTCATCAAGGATTCTGTCCATTCTTTGTGTCCATCATTCGAGCGTCCGTCCGTCTGTTTCCGTCCCTCCTCTAGGAAGCACAGGAGGGGCCGTGTTCGGGGGTTGGGGTTAAGGAGTGGGGTCAAACACGGGGAGAGTATTTTGGGTTTTTTGGCACCTCGGTGAAAGATTTCAGCTCATAAGGGATCCCGTTGTCCACCTCGATGGATTTGCGGGAGAATAGCAGCCGGATATCGTTGTGCAAGTAGATCTTCCCAGATTTGGAGCTCTGGAATCTGAGTACAAAGAAAAAAGTGTCATATATTTATAGTTTCCAGTTAAACATTGAAAGTCATTACAATGACCTTTGATTAGTCACAACCTTTTGAAACCAAATGTTTTCGGTCACATCAGGTACAGCTAACAACTCAGCCGTACCTTAGATGCATCAGGTAGCTGAGAATCTTCTTCCTGTCTAGCGCTTTGCTTCCTGGAGACGCCTCGCTCTTCCCCTCAACCTCCTCTTCTACAGGCACCAGGAAGATGCGGTGGCGCAGGAAGGTCATGTGATTGAGGGGCATGTCGCCAAAGTTGTAGGTCACCAGGAACATCTTCACCACAGTTTTGTTGGGATTAAATAAGGTCTGTGGAGACACGTGAGCCCAAATTAGCATTTCAAATGGCACAAATTAGATAGAAAAGACAGTGTTAACTCAAGTGGAGTACGGGCAGGAGAAGTGCTTGACACAAGTACATGAAGCACATCTTCATGGTTATAGGACTATAAAGATCTTCCATATGAATACATTAGAATATTATGTATGAGGTAATTCTTCTTGAGGCAACCTGGCTGTCTCCGGAGCGGAGACTGAGGTGAGCAAGCGGACAGAAAAGTCAAACGTACCACTTGAATGGTCCCTGCTTTGGGTATGCTGTATCCTTTCTTTCCAAGAGGCTCAAGGGAAATCACCCCCTGTGACAGAGAGCGGGACGGACACGAGTCACTGGTTAGACGCGTGAAATCACTGCAGTGGCAAAATAACTCACATTGTTTGGTACATCTTAAATCTGGGAAATCAATGATAACGTCTTCGTCAGGGTCGTCTTGTACTCAAGAGTTTAGTGGTTGAAGTATCACAATAGTAATTTTCCTTTCAGGCTTGGCAGACTGATGATATATGTTCATTCTATGCTGTATATACAAAGGCAGCTTCAACGGGAATCACATTACTTTAATTGCTGAATTGTTTTTTTTTGTTATGTACGAAAAGTCAAAGTCAGAATGAGACACGGATCCAAACGGTGATAACAGCTGCTTTCCAAAGGGCCCACAACAACACCAGAGAAGGTATATCACCTCACTTCATCCTTAGTGGAATAAAATATGTATCCTACTTTCTTTTGGTATTCTATATGATTAATAACGAGATTACTGTATGAGGAGGAGTTACTGCTGATGGGGACACATATGAGACAACATCTGGCTATGTAGAAGCAAACATCAACGTACACTAGCAGACACACACACACACACACACACACACACACACACACACACACACACACACACACACACACACACACACACACACTGACCAGGAAGGGTGAGGGTGCGCTGTGCTCAGAGATGTCATAGTATGTAACCTGCACAGGCAAGGTGACGTGCGGTGGACAATAGGAGCCGCTGGCCCCGATCTCCGCTGTGAAGCCCTCGATACGACCTGATGGGGAGAAGCGTCCCTTCAGTATGGACTCCTGGGACGCACAAGAGAGGGACGAAGAGTCAAGAACTGGACACGGAAGAGCTGCGCAGTAAAGAGATACTCTGTTGCTTCTGACTTTCTCTCTGTGTGATCATTGTAAGTAGATGTCACAACTTGAAAGTGATTATTTTAACAAAACTCTGCCAACCTTTTGTTGTTAATGTCTAATACTTCTGCAAATACATTCAGATTATGTGATGTGTCAGTTGTGGAGTTGGGATATAACAGAAGGGTGGGCTCATGGCGTCCTCTGTCCGACCGGACCTCAAGTAAAACACAGTAATATTTACCTCAAAGTTTCCTAGTAGTGATCTGCTGATGGAAGATGAGGGCCAACTTGAACGTGTTGAGGGCCTGCTGTCTGTGTGTCTGCCGCTGCGCAGCTGCCGACTGAGGAACACCACAGACGCACACAAAACAGACCGGTGATTAGTGGTTAAGATTACGCTCCTCTTGACTTAACCATCATGTCACATGCCTGAGTGTGTCTGGGTATTCAAATCCAGACACAAAACCCTTCAATTTGGACTAACATTCAGTCTACCCTAACTCCAACCTCCCTTCCCTCTTTTTACTGCGCTGCAGTCTCTCTCCTCGGCTCTAAACTGATCTTATATCAAATCACATTCACTTAAACACCGTAACTCAAGCACAATGCACCTGCTGAAATGTGTTTCAATTTATTCCTCTCAACCCCTTTTCAGTTGCAATCTCTTAATAACTTTGTTAAAAAGCACTCACCTTTTCAGACGCATCCCACTTTTCAGTCGCCTCCCTGATCTAGTGCAGTCTGTGGCATTCTGAACACAAAGAGGGAAAAACAGGTCAATTATGGTTCGTTTATCACAATAAAAACTGATTTATATCATCACCTGCTATTCACAAACATCTGGTCAGGGAACCTAATGAACTACATCTTAAAAAAATAAAATACCATCTCCGTACACAGCCAAATAAAATATACATTTGTAAATGTGAATATATTTGTGTGTTCCTCTGTGTCTTTAAATGTGTATTTCAGGTGTCTTCTTACTTACTGGCCGTGGACTACTGGATGTTGCATCACACGTACAAACATTCCCCATTTCCACGCCGCTGTTCATCATAAAGGTCACCCAGCTGTCATTAGTAAACCCTGAACAACCTAATAGCCACCTTTCATTCATGGTTAGCTTATTGAGTATTAGCTGACTTGTGGTTACACCGGCCCTCTCCTGAGCAGGGAGCTCTACGTCAGCCTTCACCACAGTCTATCAAATCTACAGAAGGAATTTTAGAAAATGACGAAGCACCTGTGACACCATGACATCGCTCCCGTTCCTTAACTCTTCCTACCACTTTCCTCCGCATCCCTATTTTGAGAACTTGTGTCTTCCATCTGCCTGTGGTTCCCTCACATCTACACGAAAACCCTTTGGTCACAGTGATGCCACCACTCTGCGACCACTAGTGAACTAATGAACTCTATTGTCTCTTAGCACACTCCCCATCCCACAAACATACACGCACACACATTCAGAGCTCTTTCAGGCCATCCTTGTGTAGAGAAATGACCATTTCACTTCCAGAACCCTTTTTCGGCAGGATGTATGTGCATGTATGTACCAGTATGTGTGTATTTCTGTGTGTGTGCACGTGTATGAGAGACACAGCACACTCATACGGGGAACAATGGACGCTCCCTCAATGGGCTTTATTCTGGAGCTACTCAGGCTTTTCCAGCGTGGCGTGATCATGACCCGGCCATCACTTCATCTTTCACTTTTGCTAGTCTTTATGTCTCTGCTTCTTTTCCAGGTCTGTCGAGGTCCAAAGAGGTCTTACTGTCAACCGCTGATGTTCAACAGTAATTCCTATTTTCTTTAATCTGTGACTTTTAGATGTCCTGCACATATGGTAGAGATAACTGCAGCACCAGATCAAATAGGAACAGGAAAGATATGCTCTCTCTAGCTATAATTTCCTTTCTGAACATTTTATAATCTAAATTTCCTCTATAATATTCAACCTCATGTACTCACACCCACTCATTTTCTGAGCAGCTAACCTGGACCCAGCATTATTGAATATGCTTCAACTATGTTTAATTTGTGAATTTCAACTGATCAGCCAACCTGCATAATAACGAACTCTAGCTTGTAGTTGTCATACGATGATGTCATTAACTGTTGTTTTGATAATTCATCTTGCACGTGGTAAAGTTCTGTTAGGATGATGGTAGACATCCACCATGGAGATGTTTCATTTGTCTGCATACATCTCAACATTATGTTCTTGTGTGTGTGTATATGTGTGTGCTGACCTTAGGGCGGTCCCATGCAGAGGGAAGAAGGTGGTTCCAGTAAGGGGCAGCTTTAGCGTCTGTGCTGCGACATGAGGCTGGGCCCAGTCCTCCAGACAGTAATGACAGCCTACTCCTCTTCGAGGTTGAAGGTCCCTCGTCTTCTGAGCACGAGTCCCCGGTGTCACTCGGGGACAACAACCTCTTTTTAGCTGGCCAGTGGCCTCCAGGGGATAGACGGTGGCCATTACTGCTGGGAGTTTTCTCCCAGGAGGCCAAGCCATTAGAAGAAGTGGAGGCTGCCTGGGTGGCACTTCGCTCAGGAGGGGAGGATTCAAGTCCAACTTCCCATTCAGTGGCCTCCCCTGGTTCCTGCAGTTCTGTGTGGTGTGGGGGGGAGAAGGGGCCTGGGGGGCTGGTGGGGCTGGCCGGACTGGGAGTCTCATATGTGGATATCTCATATAATTGGGGGCTGGGCTGGCAACCAGTCGTGCCATTGCTACAACTCTCATTTCCAGTGCTCCCCTGAGAATAAGTGGGTGTGCGGCCCCCGTTAGGTGGCTCAGGTCGGGCTGAGCTTACGAGAGAGTGGCCCTGATCAAGAATTGGGGGTGATTTAGGTGAGAGTGGAGCAAATACATCGGGAATGGGCCTATCGTGATTGTGCTGAGTTGGGCGTCGAGAGGGGTTGTGGCTTGGGGAGAGGGGTGGAGATCTAGGTAACACTCCCCCCTCACAGTGCTCTATCTGTGTGCAAGTGTGTAGAGAACCAGGCCCACCAGGGCCCATAACTAACCCCATCCCAAATCCTTGCGTTGGGGCTGGCCCACACAGCACCCCTCCTTCTAACTCCTCCTGGTCTGAGGAGTCCCCCAGGTGGGGGCGCTTGTGAGTCAACTGGGGCTCATCTAGCCCCCTTTTCACACCCAATCGGACAGGTCTCTGTTGGGCATCAGTGTGGGATTCTATGGAGGTAGACAATGCCCCCAACTGGGAGAAAATGGAGAGCTGGTAAACCTTTTGAAGTCGCAGATCCTCCTGGCCAAGGTTCCTCAGGGCCCCTGGCCTGACCCCAGGGTCTAGGCCATGTGTTGGGGTCGTAGGTGGAGGCAGGTCCCCCTCTTGGGCTGGAAGCTCTAGTGGAGCCTTTTTGTGGGCTAACTCCACGTGGATGTGCCTCATGGTTTTCTATGCTGGAGGATGAGAGTATTGACTAATGTTTGTGCAACAAGGTCAAGTAGGTCCTCACAAGTGCCACAGTGCAGAGAAGATGTTCCACAAGAATAGGAAGTCCTATAGTTCCTAGTGTTACGGTCTTCTAGGGTGAATCAAGAAGCTGAGCTGCAAAGCACCTGAAGGGAGAAAAATAGTATTTCTTTTTAGGACAGCCAAAGTGCTTAATCATTTCTAAATGGAGTTATTAAAGCCCTTGATAGGATGGAAACATTGAAACAGCTTTAAATGGCCAGAAGACATTGAGCCTTCCTCAGAGATGGTAATAATGGACAATGATATGAGAATATTTAATGATAGCTGTAACTAAGGGACCTACTTGACATTTTTCGCTTCAGATAAATTTGCTTGAAATGACACATCCAGTCAGAAGCTTTTCTATGATGGTGTTCAGAGTTCCTGTGTTTTACCGTTCTTCTCTAGACTATTGAATGACTACCAAACTCAAACACCATGAGGCAAATAAAGCAATAAATCATATCATTTGTTAACTGTCAGTTCACGCAGCCTGCGTGCAGTACATGTTTGTCTTTCACGGTTGCTTCAGCCAGTTGTAGTCAGACACGCCTATTTTAATTTTACCCCCGAGCTTTATGACAAATTATTTACAGCTGCAGTGCTGAATCCTTGTTTTAACCCTTTTTTCATGCAAAATGAAGCAGAAAGTGATTCAATTACCACAGTCAATTACATGTCGATAGTATGATATGCCTGACTTTGCTATGTCATGGCGTATCATACATATCTGAACATGGTGTCAGCAATTATCCTTTTGTTAACAATTAGTGCCTCAAACTCATGGGGTTAAATTAAGTACTCATATTGATAGATACAATCTAAACAGTATTCATGACATTCCAGCTACAGAACAGTTAAAACTGCTGTGAATGCCTTACTGGGATAAAATATATAATGCAATTTAAGCAAGGCACAAACCTAATTAGTGTCATCTAATTTAATACATATAATACTTCAGAGATCAGCATCTTACCTCGGTACCTGTCCTTGTCTAATTCTGCCCGCCTGGACACACTGCATCTGGCACAACATCTGGAAGTTGTGTCCGAAATGGTCTACTGAAGGAATGCATCTATCTCCATGGCAACTGCCAGGGAATGACACTAGCATCCCAGGGTACGTGATCAGGAAACGGTCAGGCGTCTGAAAAAAAACGGAGGTGGAGGTGGGCACAGGAACTATGGCCTGAGGAGAAAAGAAGTTTAGGTAGAAGGTTTAATCAACCGCACCATGGCAGAAATAAAAGTACAGGAATTGGTTCAATACTTACAAGTTACACTCAAATTATTTTTTTGACATGGATGACACAATAGATTCAAATACAGTAAGTGACTCTTTCATCAGAACATCTTGAGCTATAAAACTTACTGATGTGGCATGTCAGTGATGCAGGATGCTCCTGAGAGAAAGTGCTCCTGAAGAGGAACCATAGGTGACTCTAGTGGGACTCCATCTGTGATTGGCTGATAGCCAGACACACCCGCCCTGATCACCTGGGCGTAGGCTGCTGAATGACTGTGACATCATGACAGGGTCATTCCACCCAGAATCCCTGAAGAGCCAAGGGGAGACAAACAACACAACAATTAGTAGGAGAACAGAAGTACACACGAAGACAATGTACTTTCAGAGTGCATGAAGTAGAAGAATTTACGCAAAACGTTGATATTTACCTTTGTTACTTTATTCAAAAAGAACACACAGGGCAAATCAACTAATCAATGAACTATTCAACAGGTCTCCTGAGGGAAGAAAGACACTCTGGGTTGAGGAGCCATTGATATTTCTGATAACTGATAATTCTGATTCTAACTTGGGACAACGCCAAGAGTAGCGGGCCATTTCCTGACCCACTTGGACCAGAACTTGGGAATGTGCATGGGGGATGTCACAGTGAGCCACTGCCATGGCAACAAGTAGCCCAAGGATAACGGCTCCTTTGTATTTGGCCACAAAGAGGAAGAAAGAAAAGCAGAGTGAGAGAAAATGAGAGAGGGTGGGGGTGTTTGGGGAGGGGGAAAGGAGAGGCCGGTAAAGATGCTCATCCAAGAAAATATCTACAAACACAACAGAATGGCCGTCCTCCAGTAGGTGTGTACATCGAGCCGAAACGGTCAACACACTGTGATGCAGGACTATTTTCTGAGGCCAAAAGACTGATTAGATATTTATGAAATTTGACAGAAGCTGGTTCATAGAGACCTACATCACATGAACCAGTTACTTCAATGTCTTGCGTTTCCTTTTGAATCATCATTATGAAACACACACACAGAAATGATGGAGGGACTAAAAATCAAGCTAGAGGAAGAAGAGAGTTGGTCATGGTTTCTTTCTACTAGACCTGAAATGTCTTCACAGGTATAAAAGTACGTGTGGTTGAGTACAATCCAGATGTCATCGTGCTATACAATTACATAATGATGAAAGTAAGGGAGAGTTAGCACTGTGGGATGAATATACTGTATGTCATATATGCATTCTTTCCATTCATTTGAATACGTGTATATTAGCTAAGAGAGAAAAGTTCAACGAGAACGGCGGGATCATCTGGCAAAGAAGTTATATAACCTGATTATATACAACAGCAGTAGGACAGCACTTTATCGGATAATCCAGATTTCCTGCCACTACACACAAAGAGTCACCTTAGAGACAGTTGGATGCGTGAAACCCTTTGACTCCTCTAATCATTATTTACATGACATGTGGTCCCTCGGCGGTCACACTGTGCTGCCTCTGGGAAACTGAGGTTGCACTCACTCACAGACAGATGAGTTCCCCTCTCATATAACTCACAATAAAACACACCGTCTCAAGCTTGTTAAATCACATGTGCTCACACATACATAGATTCAACGTCTATTCAATAAATCAAGATTTATTTCATTCATGAGTGGACAAAGTGTTTGTGAACCTCTACGTATCTCTGGAGGACAAATGCTGGGAGTATTTTGCGGATATTCCTCAGGGTGAGAGACACCCGAGTGTCAAACCAGAAGTGCGGCCAAACAGGGATATCTGGTTACCTTTTTATACTATCAATAGTCATGTCATTACCAAGCGAATGAGAGATGATGGGAAGAGATGCTTTGTTAGACTTGAATTAACACAATACAAGAAATCACCTCGTCTCTTCTCCCCTGAGGGCAGGTGGAGTCCCTGGGTTAATGCTCAGGGTCAGTCACAGGGAGTGGGGGATGGGGAAGGATGGGAGAGGAGTCAGCCATGATTATTTATAGTCATTGAGCTCACTGGGAGTACCTAAAGGTTCTGTGGCTGGTCCCACTTGATTTCTGACCCTATTTTGAACTGGCAACAGAGGAAATAGACCCGCAGACAATCACCCAGGAGGAGTGAGAGAGAGAGAGAGAGACATGCAGAGATGGAGAAAGACACAGTGGGAGAGGATGAGTAAAGAGATCCCAGAGAGTCGTCGAGGAAGAAATACAGCAGGTGAAGGCTGAGTTTCCCAGTGTAGAGGCCAACTCAAGAGTGTTCAAGGCTGCATAAACAAACAGTTCTGGGAGCTGCTAGTTATCATCTTCAACATTCAACCACATCAAACGTGGTTTATTGAAAATGTCCCAGTGGACAAATACCTCAGTGTTAAGCTGCAAAAAGGAGATTAAGCATATGATCGCAGTCACAAACAATTATCTGGTAGAATAATCAGATTTAACACCAAGGCTTTCATTAGAGAGCTCCAAAATATTTTGGTTGGGAAATATCCACACGTAGCTAATGAATGAACTCAGGCTGGCTCCGGTTAACGCCGTCACATTCAGGGTTGTGTTTGTTTTATTTGCATACACAAAGCAGGAAAATATGAGGCGGTAAAACAAATCTTGAAGAGAAAAAAGAACTAAGTGTGGTGAAAATCATCCGGGGAGTTTTTACGTAACGTTGCTAACAAACATATACAAACAACCACAAAGCGCAGGTATAACACAACTTCCTTTGCAGAGGCAATAAAAGACAAATCTAGGAAAGAGAACAACTGGTTTGGGTTCAGCAGTTTTCACTTGAGACATGCCTGTTGTTTAACATCAAACAACCCACTTCAAGGTCGATGTTTGGGTGCGGATGTGTGTTGAAGTATGTAGCTCTGTGACCGACACATAAGCATCGCTGTGCGTGTCAGCGTAAGTCTGTGAACTCCCTCTAGACCAGGGGTGGGCAATGAATTTTCCCAAGGGGCCTCATGAGAAACTGGGACTGTTGTGGACGGCCGGATCATCAGTCTGAACTCAAGTCAGGTTCGATGTCTGAGGTGGATGTATGAAGGACAGCTGACAGTTGATTGTCAGTGAGAGAGGATTTGTCTCTGGATTTGTTCAACTTCATCACTCAGAATGTTTGGAGAAGAACCAAAGAGAACCAACATCTACCGAGCATGCACCTTTTGTGAGGGCTAACAGCTAACGAACATCTCTCGTGAACGTCTGCTCACCAGAACATTCATCATCACGAGAGGGACGTGGTGTTGGTGAGGCAATGGTCCAGAAGTAGCAAATCATTTATTATTTCAACAGATCAACTGAATGAAACTCTTTTCAGCCATACGAGTGGCAACTACCTGCTTTGCAGATGAGCCAAAGTACCACTATAAAGTACACATCAGGGAAAAAATACACACTCAGTCAAACAAACAAACTGTAGCATACACAAACTTGTCATTAGCAGGTATGCTGACGGCTCTGACCTAGAAAACGGGCTCAGGAAGATGTATGGTGGCGAAAGGGGACAGGGTTCAGAGTGAGCACCTATCCTCAGGAAGTACCGTGACCTTTGTCCTGCGCAAAGTCATCGCAACACCTACGTTGCAGAAGCATGTGCACACAGGCACACACAGCACGTGATTTACAAAGCTCTACTTTATGTAAAACAAACGCAACAATGGAGGAATAAAACAAGCTCTTACGGTCAGTCGGGTTCACCTGAAGAGCCATCAGAAATGCAACAAATAGAACCGCTGCATAAGTAAGATCGTTTTCACTGCAAGTGGGAAATACTATAGCTATTTATGAGGACCCGCCGGCTCCATTACTAGTTTAGAGATGCTATTCTTGTGTTATAACCTATGGACTTTGTTGCGAGTACAGTACAGACACAACTCGCTGGAGCTGCAAACTGCAAGCAAGCGGCTCCGATGGGAAGTTTAACTCATTAAAATGTTTTTCTTCTGCTTTGGAGAATATTTCAACAAAGCAAAAGTATGTGTACAGTTTTAGACCCTAAACTGCTGGGTTGGATGATAGTTCATATGTCTTGAATGCAAAATTGCATGTTCTCTGTTACTTTCAGTGCAACTTGAACCTACACAAGTGAGGGCAAACTTTTGATCTCTATTCTCCTTTAATATTGAAAACAAATCTGTCCACAGAAAAGACAGATGCATTAAACAGAGAGCTGAAGTACTCAGGTGCCTGCTACAGCGGGCGTCTCTGCGACCTCATTATACCTTGACGACGCCCACACAGAGTCACAAGGTGAAAACATTTACATACAATCGCTGTCTTGACTAGTATTGGATCTTTTGTGATAAAAAGACATCAATAGCTGCTCAGCTGCTCACTGGCCTCTTCGTTTCCACCCTTCACAGAGGTGTGATTGCATCAGCATGAAGTGAGTAGACTCCCAAATGCCCTGATTGTCTCATTTTTAGTAAACCCCACCCGAGCTGCTTTGGGGGCCTGCCCTGTGCCTCGGGGCTGATAAACATACAGAAACACACATACACATACAACTACACACACAGAAAGTTGCAAAGAGCTGCTCACAATCACCTGCTGATTAGATCGCAGGACAGCATCTAGAGTTTTGAAATCTGATGTCACAGTGGGCAAGAGGATGGTATGACAGCCAGATGCGTGTGTGTGTGTGTGTGCATGCGTGTGTTTGTATAAAACAGAAAGAGTGTGTGTCAGTCAAAGACTAGGAGACAGGAAGCAACTAAGACAGAAAATGACAGTGAGAGAGAGAGAGGTAAAGTTGATTGAAACTGATGAGCCTTAGAGTGAGACAGTGTTACACCAAAGCCACACACACAATACCCAGGCAGGGGAGTCATGGCCGTCTAAACTAAGCTGGCTCAGTTACATAGTTGCTGAGAATGCTGTTTGACACGGGGTACCATTCTGTCTCGCCCTCCCTCTTTCTGTCTGTAAGTCTGCCTGCCTATCTGTCTGTCTCTCTGCCTTTCATGTGGCCATTTTAGGAGACGTTGAGGTACCCGAGCCCAGCTGACAATATGACATCAATTGAAGGCAGCGACTTTATTGCACTTGACAGCAGGAGAACTTGTGTCACTCACCCTCTCAGTAAGATGGGATTGACTTCGTTGTCTCACTCTCTGTTTGTCTTCTTCCTTCCTCTATTTTGCCTGGTGGCTGGATGGGTGACTGCTGGCTTTTCTCTCTGTCCTCCTCTATGTGTCTATTTCCACTGGGTCAGGCTGCCTCGTCTCTCTCTCGCTCTCTCAACTCCTCGGTTGTCGTCTCCCTTTGCTCACTTCCTCCTAAATAGGTGGTGTTGAGAAAGACAAGAGTTGCTCTGCCTTACTTGCTTGTTTCGTCAGGAGGCCCGACAGCCTGCTCGGTCTCTCTCGTTTTCTTCCTGTCAACCTCTCTCTCCACCCTCAGTCACACACAAATCAAAAACCCATCAACAACCCTCACCCCCCACCCGTTTCACTCTTTCCCCCGTCCCTCTCTCTTTAGCTCCCCCCCTTTCTTCCTTTCCCTCATTTGCGCCCCTCCAAAATATCTTGAATACAAAAGCCACTTCACATGCTAGCGTTCCCCCTGTTCTCTCCTCCCATTCCTTCTCTTCCTCACCCTCTCATCCCTTCTACTCTCAGACCCTCCTTTCAACTCTTTCTCTGTGTCCTACCCTCCCTTTCTCTCTCTCTCTCTCTCTGTGTGTTTTCTTCCTGAAGGTTTCCTCTCAGCTGTTAGAGCTGCTTTGCTCACTCAGCAGTGAAGGCATACAGGGGAAGGGGGGTTGTTGCCAGCTGATTGGCCAGAGAAAAGGGGGGTCAGCTGTAATGGCTGTGAATCTGATTGGCCAGGGGGAGGAGTAAAGAGAGGAAGGGGTGTGTCAATCCAAACCCCACCCACCTGCTCCTGCTTAGCTAGATCTGCTGAAGTGGAGAATAGGGCCAAAGAGCACTTATACCCCAAACAGTGCGAGTGTGTTTGTGTCAAATGTGTGTCCTTGACAGCTTCAAGCATGTTTCAAGCATGTTTTGTGTTCAGTACTTGACTCCTGTTGTCAGTTTCCACGGTGTGCCATGTGTGTCTGATTGTGGGTGTTAGTTAAAAGAACAACAGTTAATAAAGGAGTTCATGCTTGAGGGAATAAAATGCAAATATCTATGCAATCCCCCCCCCCACACACACACACACACACAAACACACACACACTCCTTTGCGATCCCATTTGCTCACACACACACACAGGCACTTTGTGTGTAGCATGAGAGATACACGACGCCTGTGGCTTGCACAAGCACAAATGCAGGAGGCTTATCTGCAGCAGGAGTGCAGATAGAGAATGAAGTGCATGTGAGAAAGTTTATCAGCTGAGCGCCAGGAGCAGCCCTCAGCTGTGTGTGTATTTGTGAGCGTGTGTATTTTGTCATCTGTGCACTAATAAGGAACAGCATGTTGACGGGGCAGGAACTATTTCGAACAGAGCGGTGGTTGAAAGCACATTCACACAGGGAAGGAGAGAGCTGGTGTCACCTCACTCACACACATTGTGGGCGGAGAATACACATGCTAAAAAACACAGAGGAAAAAAAAACATACTTGAAGTTGTCCAGAACACTTATTTACTCTACAAATGTGCCTCCAGGCCCTTTTGTTCCAGACACAAACACACATCTCCCTGTTCATGCTTTCTCCGTATTAAGGAAACCAGGGACTTGTTATCAGATGTGTGCTGGTCCCGACATGTGAGACCAACCTATTGATAGCTCTATCTGTCTGTCTAACACAGTCTTGCTCCGACTCCTCATATACATCTTTGCTGTTCTCCTTTTCTATCTGTGACACTCTGGGTCTGTTTCCAAGTTCGGCAGATGGAAACACTTGCTAGTTGCTGCTGCTTCGATTCAGACAATTTATTAGGTACGTCAAATTAATGCAACAGCCCTCCAAAAAAATCTTCCCTTCATGATGATTGTAAAGTTCCATTTTTATTGAATCTGTTTAAGAGAGGTGTTTGCACTGCTGGTTTATACTGAGAGGTGTTCCCAATATGTTGTCAATCCTAATTCATAGAAAATAGGATGGTTAAAATAAGGAAATTACTTGCTGAAGGGCCATGTTTTATACTGCATGGGTTATATCTAGGTGTACCCAATGAAGTTGGAAGTGCCACACGGGAGGGTGGGGAGAAAAGTTATGCAGGTTTGTGAAGGTGCTCTTCACCAGGTGAATGGGTTTAAGAACAGAGAATGTCATATATGTTAGATATTGCAAAGCTCGTCAGGTTTAATCTATGATTTGGGATTATTTAAATAAATATCATCATGATATCATGATTTTTTGACCACTAAATATGCTCAGAAAATTAAAAAATAATTTGTGACATTATATCATGAATATACATCTTTTTTCTTGCATTCCAAGTTGTGTGTCAGAATTCCGGAGAAATAAATAAAACTCCCTTTTACATCAGGCTGGTTCCAACTTGATTTTAAAAACTAATACAGATAGTCACAAATACTAATGATGAAAAGTGACTGGCCAATTAAACTATCAGACTTCCCTTGTGTATCTTCTTTCTGTATCCCTTCTCTTTGGCTAAAACTTGAAACCTTCTGCTTTTCACGACAGCTGTTCCAAATAAAAAGGAAAGAAATGCCTTGTATCTCTTGCACTGCTCCTGACAAGTCCCCCTCTGTGCATGCATGTACAGATGGCGGCCTTGTGCGCAGCTCTGTGTGGAAGGATGACATACTTGTTTTGTTGAGTGTGTAAAGAGTAAAAGCAGGCAGAGAGAAGTCTGACGAACAGGACACGTCTTCAGATGTGTACCTCCTAATATAGAGATGTGAGATCGGTGGAGAGAAGGAGTGGGGACGCAGAAGATGCAGACGGAGGACGCAAGACAGAAATAGGACGTAAACTGACGATAATAGAGACTTTTTGCTAGCATGCTGCTATGTATTTATAATCTTGTGTTTCAATGTACACACTCGCATATTTCCGTCCATTTAAGAGACCAGTTTGACTTCCATATTTGGGGAAAAAGGGTGTGTCTTCTCTATAAACACAACCCTCCATTCAAGGGCACACTGAGTGCAGCTGAGAAGAAAAAAGCATTGAAAACACACACTCACATTCCAAACACATGCATTGATACAATCCTGACTTGAGAGCATGGCAGTGTTTGTTTTGATGTCTATATGACAACGCTGGGGTGGGACTTCCAGCCTTGGCCTGTTAAACGCTGCCTCACACACACACACACGCACGCACACATATTGCATGTTTTTCATGGCCTCTCAAAGTGACACCAGCTGTGATGTTTTGGGGGTTTTACCGACCAGCTCTCGGTCGTCACAGCTTGACATTGTAAAGCTAAAATATCCTTCAATAAATCAATAATAAAATGAAACAAGGTAAGAGGGAAACTCATTCTCAGGGAGGAAGACAACAACAGAAGAAGAGGAAGAGGGGAGGTGGAGGAAGGGTGGGAAAGGAAAAAGTGTATGTGTGCGAAGGGAGGGTGGCGGTGTTAATACAGACCATTTTTAAAGAGGCATGGACCGTGTGTGTGTGTGTGTTGGTATGTACATGAGTGGGTTTTTTATGTGTGATCATGGAGTTTCCGAGTGTTTCTTTGTTTCTCTTTAGAAGAGTTGGGACCAGGTTGTTGTTCTGTCACGTTTTAACACTTAAGTGCTGAGTTGAGGTTGTCAAGTCTCAAGCAAGTCACAAGTCTGAACTCTAGTTTTCAAGTCTTGAAAAAGTTCTCATGTATTCTTCACAATCATATGGCCAAATTTTCAAAGCCAGCAGAGTAATACCGTAGTTATACTGGTAAATTAAATTTGCAATGTCTTGGGCTTGTGGAGAGTATCAAGTCTGAAGTCTAGGTGAACATATGTCTTTGGGGTTAAAGTCAAAGTCGAGTCTGAAGTCATGAAATTTGTGACGCCAACCTGAGTCGAGTCCACATCTCTGCTGTTTAAGAGCTGCAGATCTCTCCCACAAGCATGTGATGACAGTCAATATAAGGAATCAATGGAATTTTCAGCAATTTCAATAGCTTATATGCAATGCTAACTTACTGATTTGTATGATGCGATGTGTTTGGTTTTACAGTTACATGACGTGAATTTGATTGATGCAAAATCGGTAGAAATTCTGTTGGAGTACACAAATTGTGACAACCGCCAGTGTCTGACATAAAGTATTCATTACATTGACAGGATTTACATTTAAAGTGCTTGTCTAAAACCAGAGCTCTCATCTTACAGCCGTTGCTATTCGTCACCACATGGCAATAAAATGAACTGTTTTCTGTCTTCTGTGTTCCGGCCCCGTTTCTGTGCAGGTCCGGGCAGCTTGTAGGCGATGTCAGCCTTTTTTTTTTTTTTCTTCAGGCATTTTACAGCAGGAAAGCAGTCACCTGCCAGTTTGAGTGAAACCTCACCCAAAATCACAGGTTGTTTCTCAGCCTAGTTGGTTTTTTTCTATTTGCATTTCACTAGTCCTTTGACGTTGCAGTGATATGAAGTTTCTGTTGGGAGGACTCGTTCGACCAGCTGTGTGTTTACACATGAGCTCACAAGGCAGGGATGAAACATGCCTATTCAAGAACTAGCAATAACCAATTGTCGTGAAGAAACTGTCTGTCTACTTTACAATGAACTACATAGATACAGTATATAAGTGTGTGTGTGTGTGTGTGTGTGTGTGTGTGTGTGTGTGTGTCAGGGTTATGTATAGGATCGGGGTTTGGGTTTACACCAGCTACAACAAACGTAAGTCTTAAAGACTGATGTTTCTCTATCTCGCTGTACCTCCATATAATCTAACACACAGTTTGTTCTCATTCGTTTGTCCTCCGTGCATCCTGTACTCCTTTCCTGTACTCCTTCCCAGTTCCCTCAATGAGATAACATTTAGTTTACTCTGGTTGTATCTCATAATGTAGTACTCAGAAAAGGCTAGTATTTTTCCATGTCATGAGCTCAACCCATCTTGTCGAGGCAGATGGCCGTCCCCTCCAGAGCCCCGGTTCTGCTTGAGGTTTCTTCCCGTTAAATGGGAGTTTTTCTTTGCCACGGTCGACAAGTGTTGGTGGGGAATGTTGGGTTTTTGTAAGCCTAGGCCTGCTCAATATGAAAAGTGTCATGAAATAACTAGGTATTACTGTTATATTAACTTGTGTTTTTGCACTATAGCCGTTCAATACACTTTAGTGTTCTTTCTAATATTTAATCTTGCCCCAGAGGAGCAGCTGTGACTCTGTTCTGTTTTTATGAAAAGGAATAAAATACTCTTACGTTGGGTAACATTACCGGAAAAACACAGAAATATGTTGCCTATTCATGGAAGACAGAAAATAAAACTCCTTCCTCGCTCCCGTCTCTGTCCTCTCTCCTTCAGTCTGTTTACCACTATACTTCCCCTTCTTCTTATGTCTTCTTTACCCCACTCCTCTTGTCTCTTTCTCTCACTCTCTACACTGATGTGCCTTCTTCCCATTTTATTGGCCCTTTGGGGTATTTATTCTGCCCATCTTCTCTCACATCACTCAAATCAGATAATTTCCCGTTCATGCCCGGGAAACACAGCATGGTGGTTTTGCACCACTCAGACTGGTAGTGTCTGAACTCTTTCCTGCCATCTGGTCAGTGAAAGGAAAACAACAGTGTACATCATGTATATTGTACTTATACCTACCCGGGGCGCACTGTCACTAATTAACCAGACAACCGAACTGATTTCTAGCCAAAATGGATTCACCTACAATTGTTGGAGGTGTGTGATACAACTGAGCAGAACCAGTGAAAATGAATGCACAGAGGGGTTGAGTACATGTAACTCAACTTAACAGGGCCTTGAAAGACAAGAGTGTTCTCATAAAGTAATGCTTTCCGTCACACACAGAGAGCAGCTCATCCATTTAGGTCTGGGGGTTGTTACAGGGTGAAGGGCAGAGAGAAGCCTAGCAAGGGTTAATCCTGAGATCAGTCACACACACACACACATGCACAAGCACACACACAGTGTCATTAAGCAGTTAGTGAGGGGCTTTCGAGTTTCAACTCTGTTCGAGCTCTGAGGCAGTTCTGTATCTATGTCATTAATCAGAGCAGTAGAATCCAACTAGGCACCGATGAATCTAGAAAAGCTAAAGACCAGTTAGCAAGCTAACCTGGTCACATGACTAATGTACGCTGTCGGAGAGCCACCACCGCATCAAGTTCCATGCACAAACTTTTCAGCTTCCCTTAGGACATTTTAATTATTAACACTCAACCCAGCTTTTTAGATAAAATAGTAACCTATTGGCCTTGTGCAGCTTTGAAAACTAAAGGTTAATATGCTGTGTACTTTTGTTTGTGTATTTTATGAGTGTCATAGAAAGATTTATAGCAAGTATCATATCTTTCAGGATATACTGATCAATCTGATACTTTCTGAGAGGGTTATAGTACCCTGATAATCTCATGTTGTTTTCCATTTATGTCTTTTAACATCCTCTGTTACAAAGCTCTATTGCCACCGTAAATCTATTTTTCTATACTTTGGTACTTACTTCTATTTACTTTTGGTTGTACAGGATTATTATATGAATTGGCTCTACCATTTAAACTATTGTTCACCTTCAACTGTGTGAAGATACAGATGGTGTCCTCTGCTTGTGTTGGTCCACAAACAAAATTGACTCATATCAGTGCAGCTTTGGCAAAAATGTTCCAGCTGAGCTGTTCCCAAACCTACAGAGACACACAAACATGTGTACAAATAAAGACTCAGATATTCCCCAAAGCTAAACAAAAGGCTTCAGGGCTTCATTTCCTCTGTATGCATACCATCTGAGCAGCACTCGCTTCACTATGGACAACAAGCCCTGCACTGTGCACGACAGCTCAAGCTGAAAAAATATCAATGCTACTTGTCACTCAAAGAATAACCTTCTTATCAATTTCTAATCAGGTCATTACTGATTATCAGCCAGTATAGTCTACTTTTATTCTGCATGAAAGTCCATTTTAAAGTCCGCACAAAAAGACATGGACCTGCCATGTATAGATTAAGTCTCCACAGGATGTAGAGCTCATCGTACCGGAGAGTAATGGACAGAGGGAACAAGACAAGGTCGAGAGGGAGAGGGGCAGAGAGCGAACAGGTCTTAGTTAGATAAGCTCTGTGTTGACCTATATAATGCACAGAGGTATTGTACATCTGCCTCACAACTTCCACTCTCAGACTCTGAGGTTTGCGTGGAAGACCTGTGAACAGCCATGTAAACAGACCAAACGTCTCATTAGATAAATATAATTATATTAACCTATACTGTCTATAGCTAGATCTTCTATTAGGATCAAGTATGAAACTCAGTTGACTGAGGCTGCTAGCAGGGAATTTAAGACTCAAGTGTTATGTGAGAAGAAACCAGGAGGATGTTCTTCATTAAAATAAGGAGCACAAGTGCCCTGCAACACTCACGTTTAAGATGTCTGGGCATCAAGCACCTCTTTATTCTAAAATATTGTATTTATTGTTTAAAGCGCAAGATATAGGGGAAGTGTCCAAATGCCCAACCATAGTAATTTGAGTGAAAACATTATTTAAAAAACTACTCTATTATAAAAAGAGTCACTTGTTCTGGCCCTACATTATAATCTGGCATTCTGGCATGATAAACGAATGACTATCTGATTATGGAAATCCATCAGAAGGTAGCCTGTGATTAAACTCTTGTAAAGCTACACTGCACATGACAGCACAGTGCTTTGCTCCACAGTGTGTAATGACAAACCATGTTGATTTATTCAGCAGGTGGTACTGCTGCCCTGGTATCCTATCTTTCTCTCTGGACTTCTGCTGTCATTTGGGTTTAGATACTGGTCTGCAGGCTGCTAGGTGGACCCAACAATCACTTTAGGCAGAGGGGAAGCTATCCAGGCAGTCTGGCCATAAGAAAAGTCCTTTCATGTAGAAAAGAGCGTGTGAATAACTAAAGTTCAGCAAGATTTGCTGCCTTTTTTTGAGAGATTTCCATCCCCACACATGTGAAAGATTGATGTGCACAATTATAATAATTGTGTGCATCACTATTTCAGGTGACAGAAAGAAAGTTTCAGGCTTCAAACGGTACGAGTCAAAGCTAAACAGGTGTTATATCAAGAGCTCAATAATAAGATGTTAATAAGAAGCAGAGAAACATGAGCACAATTTCTTTCTCTGTCTGAAAATACTTTCACCTACATTAACCTGCCTCCTCCACATGTGAGGATCTCACCAGTACAGGTGTTTATTGGCATGAGTATAGCACCCTAGTAGTTGACTGTTAGCCATTGGGGATCCATCAGCAAAACCCCAATATGAAGAAAATAGGCAGCTAAATAGAATACCAGAATGTTTGTATTCCCAAATATTGGTATTGGAATCAGCCAATAAAAATCGCAGGGTATCTCGGGCTCCAAATGTTTTCTATTTTAAGACTAGAGAGAGATTTCTTTTCCCATCAGTCTAAAAGTCATCACTGGTTCCTGATGACTGGAGGCTGCATATTACAACATATTCACAGTGACATAGACATGCATGCACAACAACAGTACATACATGAGGATCTTCCTTTGTCATACCGTTTATTAATGAATACCTCTTTATTTCAGAGAAGCACTTAAACTGTCATAAGGATACAAGTACAATACATAAACCTACACACAGTCAATCGAACACATACCCTTGAGATCAATATAGCCCGAGAGCAGTGTTGAGTACTGATCTAACCCGCATAATCATCTGTAATCTCTGACATCAAATCCTGTAGGGACACATCGGAGGGCTGACAACAAACCCTCATCAGCTCAAAGCGTTAAAACAGCCACCCCCACTGTCCACACACACACAACACTGCCAGGGACACTGCAGCAGAATTGCAACCATGTACCACAACCACATAGACAGACCGCAATAAGATGTACTGATAACATAGGTCATTTTCCCAAACGTAGTGATAGGTCGCTCTGTGCACAGGGGACCATATGATGCATGGTGTCCCTTAACTGAGCTCCTTAAGTAGATGGATTGCAGTCCAAGCAAGTACTTGCAGGCCGGTGTTCTAAAGAGGCCGTGACATCATTTGTCTGGACTAATATATGCAGACTGAATCAGGAGACTCCTGGCTCTCACAGCCTCTCCTGAGAATCAGCTAGCCATAAGGAGCGGTAACTTATCTTCCAAAAACCCAAACTACATACGAATGGCTCCATTTATCATTAGAACACTGCTTCTCTTGAGCACCTGCTTAACTTGATGGACTTGCGGGTTGGGCCGAGAGAAAAAAAGCATTCAGCATATTTCCCTAAGCTTTAATACGTTGGTAGTTAGTTAATTTGTTACTAACAAACAAACAAACAAACCAGTAATTAATAAATATTCCTTGCATTTCTTCTTTTGTTTTTTGTTTTATTTCCCATCCTTGACATCTGTTTGATGTACAGGGTTCTGCTCAAGTTTTATTTGTCTCACCTGAACAGACAGAATGAGTTTCCTCTCTATAATCTTCCCGATATGTTTTAGCATTAATGAACTTAAGTGATTAAGTGAAGAGTGATTGTGCACCGGACAAGCCCACACCCCGGCCTGCTGAACAACGTGTACCTCGCCTTCAGGGTTGGTTACAGAAGAGATCTGCATGACGTCACACTCAGCTGAGGACAAAGCCCACTGGTTCCTCCCAGACAGAGAGGAGGGGGGTGGCTGTCAGAGCAACGCAAGCACACGCAAGTGAGAGAGAAAGATGTCGACTTGCAGATGGATTTGCCGAAGCAATATGTATTTGACCTCTGTGTGTACACAGAAATCTTCTTTTTACACCCATGTGAGACAGCTGGTGTATTTCCCACATGCACGTGGGCTGCATGGGTAATGTAGAGTAGTGAGTGTGACTGCATGCACATGTGCCTAATATCTATGTCAATGCAATCATGTCCTGCTTAACAGGACAATGGGAGGCTGTGCATTGCAGTTGAGCATCATTAGACTGTGATAACTAACTGCATTGAATCACTTACCTACATTTTATGAAGAGGGTAGCAATGGTTTAATGAGACTATTACCAATACTCCAGGCACTGCATGATGCAATGCATTTCAAGTGCAATTCCAAAAGAGAAATAGCCCCCCAGACTGCACTTTGTCAGTGCAATCCTGTACAGTGATCATCATCACTCCACCCACTGAGCTACGGTCATAATCTCACAGATATATACCAGGTATATATCTGTCCTTCCTGCACAGCCCATACATGCAAAATACCAGAAGACCTTGAATGTGATACAATATCAACTGTTTACAAATGTATTTACATGAGCCACAGGCCGGCACTAATGGTGGTGATTAATACATTGTGATTTCTATCATGTGTCCCAAACCACCGCAGACTGCACACACACGCACACACACACACACACATAAAGAAAGAATGATGAAGGCAGACAAAGCAGGGGAACGCCCCCTACACCCAACAAGCTACTGTCAGGTCATCAACTGGTTTAGGCTGGATTCCCGTCATTCTTTTGCTGGGAATCACTGATTAATTAAGTGAATAAGGAATGTGATGCCTTCCAAGTTCAGAGTGTTACCACGTAAGTGAAATCATCCGGAAATCACTGAATGGCCTGACCCTTTTCCATACATAGCTGTCTTTAAAGTTCACACAATGCAGTAGATGAACAGGCAGCTAGCTCGCAAAAGAAGATATTGAGGTCTACTCACCCAACAAAAAAAGGGTGAAGTCAGAGAGGCAAACGCAGCCTTAACTGGTGTGTCGTCTGGGAGTTTGGCCTTTTTGTTATCTCTGTCGTGTTGGCTGCGTTGTCGGATTCCAGGTGACGATCGTTATAGGAACTTCGAGGCTTGGAGCCGTTAGACACCTTAGCTGGACGTCTTAAGGGTGTTTCAGAGTCGTCCTCTCACTAAATCTTGCCACACAGCTCGGTGTTGGCTTACTACGTCCCTTCCACTCTGTGCCTGTCCTTTTCTGGGCTAGCAGCTGTTTTCGTTGTTCCAACCATTGCCTGAAATTCCTCCTCTGTCCCTTTAAGCTACGACGTTTC
This sequence comes from Macroramphosus scolopax, assembly GCA_901007825.1. Lineage (NCBI taxonomy): Eukaryota > Metazoa > Chordata > Actinopteri > Syngnathiformes > Centriscidae > Macroramphosus > Macroramphosus scolopax. The sequence continues at coordinate 4,764 of CAAKHC010002823.1, read as the reverse complement.
CGGGGTTCACTAGTCGACATATACAGGGCGGGGCTTCACGGCCAGCTGAGCGCTTGTCATTTAGCCGATTGGCCACTGCTATTCCACAAAACCAATGAGCATGCGGGGATTATGCTCTCTTTAATATATGCAGATTGATTCCGAAATACGACTCTGTTATTGGACTACGGATTAACTCAAGAAACGCCCAGTACACGTGCTTTTTTCTCCCCTCCCATTCATCTGTGTGAAGGATGACCGACAGTCATAAATCCCCTATTTAACAGAAAAATACAAGTCAAAACATACCCTGATATGAATACACAAAATGCACTGTCAACCTATAATTATGTCCAACAGTGTCAAAATTCATAGCTGCAACAGTCAAATTCGCTGATTGTTGTTAACCCTTATTTCGTTAGTTTGTACGGAATCAGCAATAGCCATGTTGTCACATAGCTAAGAATAGATGAGCTACACTTGTATCCCCCTATTGCCTTGCAGCTGAACTGTGCTCCAGGCCCATCGCTCCTGTGGCCTGATAACACGTTGCGGTGGAGAGGAGGTGGCCTGTACAGATAACAGAAGGGCATAGGGAGTGGATAAAAGGATATTTTACTGTCAATGCAAAAATCATCCTTATTGTTTTTAGTGCAGATATATTACACTGTTGTATCTTGCAGGATATTTAATTAAAAAATCCTCAGCAAGCATGCATACATATGAGAAATTACATTTTCATCATGTTCTTTTTTTGGCCACAATTTATGCATCACTATGCAACAAATGACAGTGGTCCCACATGGTGTTCATTTGATTGCTATGTCCTGTTAGCATAGTGAAGAGGATCCCTACACATCAGTAAAAACTAGTAACAAAAGATGAACAAACATGTTGAGCTTCCTCAATAGACATTGAACATTTATTTTGTTAGCAGATATGTTAGATTATCACATATGAATTCAATGTGCCTTTAATTTTGATATGCAGATCCTCAAATTATATGATCTAGAAAGGAAATTCATCAACTGACTTACAGGTTCACTTAAAAAAAAAAAAAAAAAAAGGGAGATTCATGTTTGAGGTCCTGGGAACACTTAAGTGCTACTATAAATTGATTGAAAAAAAACATATTTAAACAGACATTTCTGTAAAATTACCCAAACAGTATGTGCATTAGTCTCAATGAATCTTTACAAAATTATACTGGAAGATCAGTAGTTGGGAGAGGATAAAAACACATCAAATACAATAAAACAACATCATATCCTACAGCAACGCTTTTGCCACATAACATGGACAAACAACCTTAAAACTAGTTTAGGTTTTAACCTCGTCATCCAGCCTTAGCTTCAACAAATTACATTCATGGTTTTAGGCCTCTCTCAACACAAAGCAGATACCTTTGGTGTTTGTGTGGTTGGCGCCATCTGCTGTTCATTTCCAAGCCAGTCATTTAGTTTCTAAACAGGAACTTGCTGAACAAATGGACTTACTGGTAGAAACTGGGTAGAAAATACCTTTCTCTCTCTCTCTAGTGGTTCTCTCAGTTAAAGCTGAGCAGATCAACTTCGGCTCAAATCTTTGAATGTGCACACCTCTAATTTATGATTAAGGCTGGAAAAACTGTAGTGAAGTTGGACCATGCAGATGTTACGCAAAAATGCAGCTAAAAGGATCACTTTCAACTATCCAAAAGGCAAATGTTAATATAGGAAGTTGATATTTTTCCCCTATTAAATGATAATTAATCTGACACTGCCATTTACACACATTACCATTTGTAGGATCAGTAGGAATATTCCAACCATGTAGAACTACTCAGAAAAAGTATAAAACCTCATTCATATTTCAAACCATATACATCCTTTCACTCAGGGATTCCGGAACACCTTGTAAACTTTCCGTGTTGTCAGAACTTGTCAGCTATTCAGTCAATTTTGCTTTCTTGGACCCGTCTTTGCCATGATCCTTTTTCCTCTTTTGTTTGTTCTTCTGTCCCTCTTCTTGTCTGAATTGATGCCTGTTGAAAAAATGTCACATTCGCAAGCAAAGACCAGTAAAGTTAATCAATTGAGCTGATAATTTAACAGTATGGGTGTTTCCATGTTTGGCAGAATGTTTAAACAAAGTCTCTTACACCACCTTGGCTAAAATACTAGAAATCTGTTTCGTATTTATGATTTGGCAGCTTTCTTGAGTTAGCATGTAGTAAACACACTATTGGGATACTAAAAACATATTGTGCTGCTACCACAACGATCTTTACAAGAGGATTCCTTGTAATGATCATTTTTCAATTCTCTCACATGTAGTGTAGCGAAGAGAGATTATCTTACCTGGACTGCCAGCGTCTGCCACTGTTCCACACTCTACCAAAAGAAGGAAGCCAGTTGGCGTCTGTATGTGAGCTGTGATCAAAGTTGGCCCCCACTCTGTTGGGCGGAAGCTTCCTCAGCTTCTCTTGCTCCTCTGGCAGAAGACAGATTAATCCATTTGAATTATACTTCCGAACATTCTCCATAAGTGTACATGAATATAATCTTTAGTCAGACTAGAGTGAAGATTGGAAGACAATTTCTTGATCCATGAGGAATTGCAGCAATAGTATTTTAAGTTGAATGTTAGAATGCATCTATTGGCAGCACACAAAAGGCATAGACAAGTCCATAAAAGGATTAGAATACACAAGTCATCAGTGTTCCTAGATTGCCACAAGTGATCTTACAGCAAGCACCAAGATATTGTCACTCACTGGAAATTATCATGAGGGTTTAGACATTGGCAAACAAACTGCTCAGCTGACGACAACAACTACAAAAAATGTGTTGTGCGATTCCTACTCTGTTTAAGGAATCCCTGGAGTGATGGGCCGATCACTGCAGCAGTTCCAGATGTCCCTTCCAGAGAATCATCCTGGAGCCAAGGAGGGACAGCACCTACACCACACCACACAGAAGTAGAAGGTTACTCCTCAGTTGTTCATTTATTTCCCGCTTTCTCCGACCCATTATGCAAGTTAACAGATTGCCTTACCTGTATGAACGTTTCCACCGTTTGATGAATCCTGTAACAGAGACTAAATGAGATCCAGTGAAGCGACTGTTGAACAGATAAATTGTTAAACTTTCTTAAAAAGAGCTGTCAGTCTACCTGATAACCTATGAAAGTAAGGCCTTGTTCAGTTGAAGCCCACGGCACTTCCACCATGGAGTCGACAAAGCTGCTCCCCGGTTGCAGGTCTGATCCCTGAGACTTAAATTGAGAGCTGTTCCCAAAAAAAACAAGAACCCAAAACCAACAAAAATCAATTCACGTGCTTGTGATGCTACAATGCAATGTGTGAAATGCAGGAGTGTTACCTGATGGCACTCTCTGCTGATATGTCGGTGCCATTGGGTCCATTGGATGACTCCGGCTCTGCATCATGCTGATATTGATTCAGGAAATGCCAACAGTGGTTCATAGAAGAAGTCTGACCACTAATCATACTTCATTACCAAGTGACAAATATTTTTCAGTTGAGCAAGATCTCCAGAGAATTGTTGGTTTGGCAGATACAATCTTATAGGTGGAGAATCACGGTATTTCTATTCTTACATGCAACTAAAAACTCACGACAATCACCAGTCAAAGTTATGGATACTGCCAGCACATCCTCGGAAAACAAACCTCTATAAGAGACTGAAGGAGTTCTTGACGATGCTTCTCCTGGGCTCGGATTTTATCAGCTTGCTGAGACAAGAAAAGAGATAAAAAGCAGATGTCCGTCAACAAATTTCCAGACTGGTTGAAAGAACACATATGAGGCATTTTAACCTGTCCAGTGAATTTGGTGGTCATCAATGACTTTTGTCTTCCTCAAATAGCTAAATTGTCAGCGGGATTTATCTGAAATTTGGGACGGATATTCCTATCCGAGCCAATCATTTCTCCTGTAGAGCCAACAGCTGGTAAAAATCTGAGAACTCTCAACAACTATTTGATGGAATGGCATTAGGTTTGGTACAGTGGTACAGATACTTAAGTACGACAATGTGTTTGAATAACTGTCTCAGAACTGATTGGATGGATTGCCCTTAAATATGGTTGACTTCCTTAACATGTTGTGAGAATTTTCAAAAGAGTTTAGTATTCTGATTTATGACCAACCACCTGCACAAGACATCAGCCCAATGCCCATCATCTCACAATGTCTTTGTGCTGATACTGATGTTAGCATTTAAGCCACATATCCACTATCATTACTGTAAACTCTAAGTCATGTTAGGTTTTAAACACAGTTAATATGGATTTCCTAAAAAAAAAAAAAAAAAAACATTGTTCTGCATTACCTGTTTAATGAATTCATCCTCCTTCTCCACAAATGTTTCCAGAACCTTTGTCACCTCAGCTTTAAACCTAAATACAAACACACAATGCTGCAGAATATTTAAATTGTCCAAACAAATTCCTGTGATGTAGACTTCAGGCTCATCAGGCCTACCTTTCAGTTTCCTCCTCTGTGATGAGGACTTTGTCTCTTAGCTTGGGGTCAGCCTTATTATCCCACCAGAACTTGTGTGTATTTTTCCTATGTTCTGCACTGCAACCAGACACATTTGAAATGTCAGCAACGCAGACAAACGACAAAAGCAGTTTATCATACAAAGTCACATAGACAGAGTCGGACTGTTAATATCATTCTATAAATCGATTGACAGACAGTTAATCTATAATCACTATCATTTTGATTCGTGATTATTATTTATCCAGAAATTATACCAAGAATGTATTGGTTACAGC